>VDFB02298252.1:0-69156 GCA_007258455.2 Sequoia sempervirens
AAGTGTGGTTGACTACGTGGTTTGCTCTCAAAGTTTTGGTTCTAGGCTGCTGAAGTTTGACATAGAGGACTGTCCTATTGAGATGAATTTTGACCACTTACCCCTTCGGGTTAAGCTTCGTGTTTCTACTATCAATCAGCACAACAAGCAAGTTCAACACATGCAAAAAAAAGACCTTCCCAAGGGTAAAATCCTCATAAATCAGGAAAATAAAGAAATATTTAATGCTGTTCTTAGACAGCAGTTCCATGATTTGAAGAATGAGGGAGAGATTAACTCTGTTAAAGAGGCTGATGCCCATATTCACAGCAGTTTGCTGATCCCGATAATCCACAAAGCATTAAATGCATGCAAAAGGTCTTTTCCCAAGGTGAGGGCTGCAAACACATTTCCGGCAAATCCGTGGTATGATGATGAGTGTAAGGCAGCCAAGAGATCGCTAAAGGAGTGTGATATGGACAAAGAATACAAGAAAAAATATGTAAAATTAGTGCAATCCAAAAAAATGGAATACGTTAATGAAAGAAGGAAGGAGCTAATCTCACTTGGGAAGCAGAATCCTAAAGGCTTTTGGAGGGAACTGCAGCAAAAGAAAGAGAAGGTGGAGAACAATATCACTGATGCACAATGGTTAGAGTATGCTAGGCTCCTTTATGAGCGGGTCCATGAGAAAAGCATCCCTCCAGTTGTTAACACATCAACGGAACTATTCACCGTGGATGATATTAAACAGGGAATAAAGAAGTTAGCAAGTGGGAAAGCACAGGACATAGATGGGATTCAGGCTGAATTTCTAAAGTGGGGGATTGAAACTCTCGCTCCTTTCATAACAAGAATTTTCAACAATGTCAATCAGGAAGGCTTTCCTGTGGAGTGGACTACCAGTGTGGTCATTCCTTTGTTTAAAAGTGGTGATATCAATAGCCCATCTAACTATCACACAATTATGGTTAATCCTATCTTTGGCAAACTCTTTGGGAGCATGGTTGAGCGTAGGATCAGCATTTGGGCAGAAAATGAGGGCAAAAGGGCAAAGGGGCAGGCAGGCTTCAGATCTAGGCACTCTACCATTGATCACTGCATCACCCTTAGGCACTTGATTGAGAAGATTTGGGACTGCCAGGGTGAGGAAGCTTATTGTTGTTTCGTTGACTTCAAGAAAGCTTTTGACACGGTGCCTAGGGACAAACTGTGGAATAGGATGGAAGAATTAGGCATTCCAAATGTGTTTAGAGCAGTTGTTCACAAGTTATATGAGAAGGTTAATGCTAAAATCAGAACAAGTGAGGGTATGTCAGAATGTTTTGGCAGCGACATTGGGGTTAAGCAAGGCTGCCCTTTATCTCCCACGCTTTTTGGGCTCTACATTGATAAGTTGGAAGCTTGGTTAAGCAAGGATGGAGGGGACGGTATCCAATTAGCAGGTTATGTAGTGAAATTACTTCTGTATGCTGACGATCTTATTTTGATTTAAAAAACAGCTCATGGGTTAAGAGAGCATTTGAAAGCTTTAGAACACTTCTGTCAGGAAGTGGGAATGCAAGTGAACACCACCAAAACCAAAATCATGATTTTCTCTTTGAATAGAAAAGAAAAACAACACATCTTTCTTTTTGAAGGTAGTCCACTCGATATAGTGAAAGAATACAAGTATCTTGGGATTGATTTTCACCATAAGCTCAGCTGGGAGACCTGTCGGGCGAAAAGGATACAGGGAGGGTGGAAGGCCTTTTTCCTGCTGCAAAACAGATGTAGGAAAGCGGAACTTTGGGATTGGAAAACCAAGAAAACTCTTTTTGGTTTACTTGTCACGCCAGTTGTACTTTATGGGTGTGAAGTGTGGGGAAGCAATATGTCAAATTGCAGCTGGAGACAAATTGAAAGAATCCAAAAACACCTAATAACAAGCAATCTCAAAGATAAGGCCACGGTCCCATATGAAATTCTTTTAGCTGAAGCGGGGGCTTTTCCCTTGGAGGCATCGGCGATAACTCGGTTGATAAGTTATCTAAAGAAGATTGAAAACATGGACAACCACCGGTGGCCCAAAGCGGTTATGGAGGAGGTGCTAAACCGTAGAAAGAAAACTTGGATGAAGCAGAACAACAAGTGGCTGAACAAGTGGGACATCAATTTGCAAGAGTGTCCCAACACCAATAGTGAAATAAAAGATTACGTGAAGGAAAAATTTAGGGCTGCCATGTGGTCAAATCAGATTGGGCGAAAAAAAGCATACTACATCAAAGAGTTTAACCCGACAAAGGATCATGGTGAAAAAACGTATTTAGGGGCTGCTATTAAAGGGAAAGCGAGGGTGTTAATAGCACAGATGAGGACAGGATCACATCATCTTAGGTGCGAGACCGGTAGATGGAAGTCTCCTAAGGAAACGTGGGAAGAAAGAACCTGCATATTCTGCAATAAGGGGGTGGTTGAGACAGAGCGACACTTCTTCTTGGATTGCATAGCTTATGAAGACATCCGTAAACAATATGCAAATAGTTTGGGTATAGATGATATGCAGCAGTTATTCGAGGAGGATAAGATCAACCAGACGGCCAGCCTTCTAGTCAAAATCAATAGTAGGAGATCTGATTTAGAAAAAAGCATGAAAGAAAATTAAGTTTGGGTCTTGGTCCCATAGACTGTTTAGTCTCGTGGACGTCATTAAAATCTTTCATTCATTCATTCTTTATTAAAGCTGGGGAGATTACAACTTGTTTTCATGGAGATCCGACAAAATAATTCAGGTGGCTAAACAACTCCGATTTACTTTTACACTCTTACATTTAGGGGAGAAGACCTAGGTAGGGGTTTAAATGGCACACTTGCTATATCAAGCTTTTTCTTTTAAATATTTATTTTTAAAAATACATATTAAATGTATACTATTATATTTGCCTAGAAAATTTGTATGTATATATATATTAAATTGATTGCATTTTACAATAAAAATATTTGAATAAATATTTATTTCATATGAAATTTGAGGTCATGAAGAATTAAAAGGTTTGATTAAAATTTTCTTAAAGAGTTGTTTTAAATATTTTATTTTTTTAAATAGATTTATTTTTTAAAAATAAAATATTATTAAATTATACATAAATAAATATTTTTTATTAATCATTTAAATAAAAAAGTTATGTTGATGTAAATATATTGATCCTTAAATTTTATCATATTATTAATTCAAAATTTATAAATTATATATTGAAAAAATTTGTTTATAAATTATGAAATGTTTATTTTTTTTTCAATTATATATTTTAATTGTATAAAATTATGATTAACTAAAAACATAATTACATCAAAATCAAGTTCAATATAATTTTTTTACATCTTTAACTAGTATAGATATTTTAAATACATCTATCAAAATAATATTGAAAATATTAATCTATTTAGATAAGAGTTATTTTTCTAACTTTAAACTATTTTATTTATTATATTTAGGTATGAACATATATATAAATATACAATTTAAGAATTATTTTATTTTATCTACATTGTGTATTTTATTTTTATTTGAAAGATTATTATTTGATGATAATCTTTATTTTCTATTAGCACATCCTTGCATCTCCTTAGAATTGAAAGTGCTAGTTATACTCTTCCGTGTAATTTTAATTTTACTTTTGTAAAAATCACCATTCATTGATTCTTAGACAAACTAACTTTTAAATTTATTAATTTTTAGATCTATTGTTAAACATAAAATTATTTTATATTTCTTTATCCAAACACACATATATAAATCTATTTTTTAAATGATTTATTTAAATCTTTACTTTTTGAAAATGGGATTTAAAATCTTTAATTTTTGAGGTAGGGATTAAAATTCTTGACAATGATAATAATTCTTGTAATTGACTTTAATAGATTTGTTAAGATGATAATTTATTTTACTAATATTTTTATAAAAATACATTACGATTTTCAAATTTTTATTTATTTATAATTAAAATATTCATATATTTTGTTTTATTTATTTATTTATTTTTAATTAAAATATTCATATGCTTTGTGTTTTGATAGCTTTGATTTTCAAACTTATTCTACACAAAAATACATTTTACTTTTACTTAATCTTTTAATTATATAAAAATTTGAAATTCATTTCTTCCCAAATAAGAAACAAACTTTTTATTATACTATAGGTATATTAGAATATTTCAATACATTGTATGTTGGAAGTCTTATAATTTCCTTTTAAGTCAAGAATAAATCATACCTAACTCCGTTTCATGTATGTTCTAAATACTTGTGGATTAAGTTTTATTGTTTAATTATTATATTTTAAATATTTTTTAAAATTTTTATTTTATTATTTAGGAAGTTATGTATTAATAGTAATTTTTTGTTGGAGAGTTTTTATATTAAATTTAGAGTATCACTTTTGTTATTTGATATGAGAGTCCAAGAGTCTTATATTAAAATATTTTCAACTTAGGATTAATGATAGAAGGGTGTGTTCCACCAAAATCATCCAAGATAACATACTAATTTTGAAAGGACCCTTCTTTACAAAGACTAAAGAAGATACACCATAGAAGTTCGTACGGCTATGAACAACAATAATTAGATAGCATAAAAATTGGAATACAATAAACAATAGTCCCCACAAATAAAATTAGAAAAATAAACATAAAACAAACCACCCAAAAAAACAATAAATCAGATTACTCAAGACAACTTGAAGTCTAATTACTTCAAGAAACTGTATTTTAACAATAACTCTACACTTTAATTTGATTGGGTAAATGCTTCAATTAATGTTAAAAGATCTTTATACAACTCTAATTAGAAACACTTACATACACTACACAATTATACCTATAAAAATATACTAACTCTTTTTTTTCAAAATTCATTAATTGAAATGTTATAAAAAAAAAAGAGTTCGAAATTTGTCCTGCGAACATAATGGTCATTGTCACTATCCTACTGTGTGGGCACCCCATCACGTGATCACGTGACACTTTCAATTAACCTTGAAAATAAGTACACATCGTTACTCAAACGGAGAAATAACATGGTAGGCGTGAGCGAGCTCATCAGCACATGCGTCCCTCAATCATTTCCTCCCCATAAGCGTATAAAAATAGCCGACGTGGCATTATGCCACCGGCCAAGGTCAACTTCGACACCACATGATATCCCGCCAGTAGCACGCCAATTGTGCTAGTTTTTCTTACTGCGTGTCTTATTATGCCTGAAACAGTCCCTTAAAAATAGAGCCTAACCGTTTCTTAAACCAGGCCACGTGGCGGACAGCGACATGATTCGCGAGTGTATAGAAGGAACATAGACCATTGATTTCTGGCTCGCCATCTATATTTCGAACCCCGCGAATAACAGCTATATCGCAGACAGGCAGATTGTTGAATTAGACGCTTCCACATCCCGAGCAGACCCCATTAATAACTTATAATTTACGAATTCTTTTATAAATCGAACTCTGTACAGAGTAAATTATCCGAGCTCCTCTAATGGTGCAAAACTTTGTGGAGTTTGCTTTAAATTTACAAAACCGGGGCAGAAAATCTCGTCACAAAATAATTCGAAGGACTTTATTTGAATCCGCGGGGTCACAGTATCGAAACCTCGCAAATCCACTGAACTCTTTCGAATTTGTGTGAATTTACTAAAGAGATACCTGAAATTCGGCGGGGTTCACGTGATTTATTCCGATTTCCAGGACAGCGATTTGTGTTGGGGAAATTTATATTGTCTTGCTATAATTTTCTGGAATTTGAGGGTTTTGATAGTCATCCGATTTCAAATTTATATTTAACTACGGAATTTATAGGAGACAGAATTGTTTTCCTGGAATTTGTTAGCGTGTAAGGGCTTTGAGTACAGAGATGGCTATCGAAGAAAATAAAGCTGCAGAGGAGTTGCTTTTAGAGTCTCCGACCAACGTGAAGGGGGAGTATCTGTGGAAACCTTCACGACCTTCGTCAGATTTTGATTGGTATTTATGCACATGTTTTTCCATGAAGTTATCATCGCTTTATTAGTTTTACATAGTAGTAATCCGGATTTTTCGCACTTCAGCTATTGGAAAATTCCTATAGGACAAATTTTGTAGTCGCTTTTCGATAATACTTTTGTTTAATCTAAGACATTTGTAATTTTTTTTTCATTAGATTAGGCTAGACTATTGTTGCCCTCGAATTTAAAAAAGAAAAAGAAAAGAAAGATCCGTACTATTTTTACCTATTATGAGAGCAATTTTGCAGGAACTCAGTGATAAATTATAATACGTTTCTTTAAAATTTAGTATTCAGGCAAGTGCGCTGTACACAGTTTCTGTCCCTCCGTTATAGCGGGCTGTAATTATTTTCGCTTGAAATTTCTGATAAGTAGTATTATTTTGAATTTCTCTAAGGTCACTTTTGCAGTAGCATTGTGAGAATACATTTCTTTAATTTGAGATCCCAGTTGCTTTTTCTTTCTATTAGACTGGTCTGGATTTTCCCCGCTAAATTTTAGAAAATTGGTACGGTCTTGAGTTTCTCCTAAATTAATTTTGAAATTTAAAAATTGGCACCGTACTCACATGAGAACTTGAGTGAACGCGCAATGAAGAAAATAGAACACATGATATACCTCAATAAAACAGTGTAGGAGAGATCCAATTTTGACTACACTTTAGTATATTTGTTGTTAACTCTTTCACTTGTCCTTCTTGAGGCATAAACTCCTTTGTATGAACTTTATATGATAAGAACTTCCCTGTAATTTGCAACATTAATCTTCTCTATTATATTCAACTGGCCCTCCAACCATGTTGAATGTCATTGCTTGAACATTTTATACAACTCCGTAAGTCATTATGTCAAAAAATGGTTCAGAGTTCTCTTGAATCATTTGCAAAAGATGGGGCATCAAGCTGATTGGTTTTGATGAATTGGCACTAGATAACCAATGGTTCTAGAACTTTTCTGAGAGAATATTTTAATTCTTTTACAGCCAAATAGCCCAACAGAGCATAGCAAGAATAATGCATAATGCTCATGTGCTTTGGAGTTATTTGTTATGTCTGAAAATGTCTTGATTGAAGGGTTAAAAAACTCAACACCAGCTTTTCGTAATAAATAATCATGCCTTTATTTCCCCAGAAAAGGGGCGATGGAGTAGTAGATTTTCTTCCTCTGAATTCTTACACATGATTTTGAGCAAGAAATTTCTCATCAAGTGCTAGTGAAACAGAGAAAAGTGTTTATTATAGGCAACGCTAGATTTCATGGATCAAGAATTTGAAAGTTGCACTCTTGTATAATTTATTCTCCCTTTTTTGATTCTTGAACCAGCCCAATACAAATGATCTAGGCGTTTCCTTGAAGAGATTCTTTTGCCGTTGGGGATATTCTGGGTTCTGATTGCAATTCTTTGTGAGACTCCTTGGATTGAATTGACTGATTTCCAAAGAGACTCAGGTACATATGTCAATTCAAGGGAAGCAATGAATATTTCGGATCATCTGGTACTTTCGTTGTTCATTTACTATTTATTCATGCAAAAAAGTTATATGAAAATATCAACAAGTTTTGTCATACATTTTGCTACGAACTATGGTCCCTACATGTACTTGATTCTTATTCTACTGGGGAATCTTGCTCATGTGCTATGAGGCAGTGGTTGTTATTTATTTCACTAAGTCCCTAGGATCAAGAAAGCAGTACACTGTATAGCCATCACTTACCCATATATCTCTAATGATATGTGTCACTGCAAGTTAAACATGATTGACGTTGTGATTAGTATTGAACTCACATATTTACAGCTCCAATCAAAAGTTCGATGTCCTTTATTCCTTATTCAAAATTTACACAGAGGGGGCACCAACATCCTCCAAAGAGAGATTAAAACAGAACATGCTGCTCCTACCAGTCCAAGGGATATTAGAGGCCCATGTGTCCATGGGGACATGTGTCCTCTGTAATAGGTTTAAATGTTCCAGCAAACATATAAATAATGGGATTACATGGGCCAGCAAATATATGGGCATTTATAATGATGTAACAAAGTCTCTCTACTTTTGGTAACTCTTAAAATCAAATTTAGTTATGAGGTATTCGAAGAAGATAAAACTCATTCTAGATTGGGATTATTGTGTTCTTTACAATGCTATAACATTCAGTGACAGAGGACATAACTCTATGTCATTACTAGTATATGGTGTCTGACAAAAAAATGACCATTATTATAGAATCTTCATAGTTGTAGCCTGTGATTTCTTATCTGAGCTGCAATGGTAATCTAATCTGAGCAACTCTGGCAAAGCAAATTTTGACCACTGCTTTCAGATAAAATAAAAGAAGATGTGGATAAGTGCATGCCCAAAATCAAGTAAATTTTAGTAGGTATGGTGGAAATTTGCAAGGATGGCTGCTGAAAAGCAAATGGCACTTTACACTATTCTGTGCTGTCAAATCTTTGCCATATAAATTCTATATGCAATGCTACAGATATATTGTGAACAGGTTAAGTATGGAAATCTATATTCTAATTGACAGGTTTATATCTCTATTTTTAAGCTTGGATGCCACAAACTGGTGAAAAAGAGATGTGTGTTGAAAGGAATAATTTTAGTCAGTTTCATTTCTTACAATTTAGTCATTATGTAAGCAGAATTATGCTTGTAGTTTGGCAAAAGGGTGCCATGGTGTATGCTGTAGGAAGAATAGGGGTCTCCACTCTTAATATATGCAAAGTTCAAACTTCAAATATGTTGCAACATGGAATTTGTAATGTAAAGAGTGATGTTAGTAAGTTGTGTGACCTAGGCTTAGGTTATGGCTAGGGTTACTGGTTATAAAATCAACAAATTGTCCAACAGTCTGTCTCATATGGGGTATTAAAGCAGCCTATGGAGTTGATTACCTATGAGAGTTCCAAGTTTCAATTTCTATCCTTGGCATTGAACATTGGAATACTGCATACTTCATTTTCTTAGAAATAACAATATTGTCATGGAATTGGATGTACTCCATTTGTATTTCATTCCTCTTTTGGTGGTTGATTTTATGCTTATTTACTTGCTGAATATGTTTGGTGCATCTGAACTCTGTAAAGATCATAAAAATGGAAATCATAAAACTACCATGGAATTGGATGTACTCCATTTGTATTTCATTCCTCTTTTGGTGGTTGATTTTATGCTTATTTACTTGCTGAATATGTTTGGTGCATCTGAATTCTGTAAAGATTATAAAAATGGAAAGCATAAAACTACCATGGAATTGGGCATATTGTAATTTACAAAGGAAAAAGTCAGTTACTTGATTCCACACTATAGTTTGCAGAATCCAATGAATCTGTCACAGGAATAAGTTATTTTTTGAAATAAGAATAAAGAAAATAAAAATACAACACCTTAAGTTGAAAAACCTGATGTATTTTTTATTATTGTCAAAGCTTAAGCTTTTTTATGAGCTCTCTTTTTACATGCTACAAATGTTTTCCATGCAGGAATCCATCTAGTTTGCATGTGAAAAGCTTCAAGAGAACTATAAGGACACTACAACTGGACCATTCACATAAATGGTGGAGTCTTGTTTCATGGATTGTAGGATTTGTGATGATATTGATCATTCCTATACTTCGACTTATTTATGTAAAACCTGCAGACAGCAAGGCTAGTCATCAGGTAGGTATCTTCATTTGTCTTATCTTTGTTTTCTTTCCTTCATGTGCTCATGTTGCCTTCAAATGCTCTTAAATTCCTGCATTATGACAACAAATTTGACATATATAATGCTGAGAAAAAAGGCAAACAGATGATTAAGAACATCTTTCTCTCAGCAAGTCTGGAACATATGTAAAGCTCAAACTATATTGATGTTTTCTCTAGGAGACAGACCATGATTAAAGTTTCTGGAAAAGGATTACAATATGAATAAACCAAACAGGTCCGTATAATTATTCATCTTTGAACATGGAGAAATTTATAAACAGTTCTTGAGCATGCAAAATGATAACAAGAGTCGGTTGAACAGTTTAGTAGAAAGAAAGGTATTTCCCCTTGAACCTTTTCTAATAGTACCCAAGGCTGACAAACCTCCATAGCGATTGAGAAAACTTGTGAACAAATTGTCCCTAAGGCTTGGAATGCCAGTGGGGAGAACTTGATGGCTGTTATTGGTAGAAGAAAACTCACAGTTGCTTCTAAGAATGTGGGGATTTGGGGTACCATAGTAGTCACACATGAAGGAGAATGTCATCTCATTTACTGGTCTTCATTTGTGTGCGAATGACAATATCCAAAAGGTGCTTAAGGCCTGCTTTGATTAAAAAGGGATCATAGGTCTAAATGCAATAGAACACTAACATCAATCCTTTTCCAAGAGAACATTAGGATGCAAATCAACAAGGTGATTAGATTGACTTTCAAAGGTCAGTCAATCAGACCTAGATCTGATCCTTTTGAGCCTTGGAAATTGATTGGAATTGATTTGCCTTAATTAACCTAATTTGAAAATGCAAGATTTTGACAACTGAGAAAGTGTAATAGAAATTCCGACATCAGATTTGAGAGAGGCAGAGCTTTATGCACCTGTCTTTTAAATTTGGAGTTAGCCAAAATAGGACTAATTTGCCATATGGCGTATGTGTCCTTGTAGAGATATTTCATATTTGTTTTTGCAGTCCTTTGGTGCCAGATCAATGTTAGTGTTGTAGCAGCGGGAGATATTTTCTCCTTAATATATTTTGTTCAAGGCAGGTCGGCCTTTATTTTTTAAATAATATTTATATTTTTCTAAAAGCCGACCTAGAAAGGAGGTTGCTTGGTTTGGTATATAAAGAGGATGGAGTCCTCTCATTCAAGCATCAATTCATTCACTCTCCAATTCGCATCTTCAGCAACAGCAGCAGTTTGCCTCCTAGCAGAAGATTCGATTCTAAGAAGAAGTGTCATCATTTGTATTTCGCTTTAAGGGGAAGTGTCTCCGTTCATTGTATTAGACTCAGCCTGTGTAGGGCCTGATTTGTATGCAGTTTCTGCACTTATTCTTCTAATATATAAGAGATCATTTTGCTGGGTTTTTCTCCCTCAAGTAGGAGGGTTTTCCCAGTGTAAATCACTGTGTTCATTGATTTGTGTGTTGTATTTTTGCTTATTTGCATTTCTGATCTAAAACTAACAATCAAAGCTTCCCGTTTCCACCTACAAATTTGTCTAATCACTGTTGGATAATTTTGTAGGTGAGTTTTCGTGGTTTGTCAAAGTGTAGGGTTTCAATTGCAACAATGGAAAATGGATCTTCAAACTTCTTTCAAGCTCCTTAAAACTTGAAACCAGCAATTCAAAGAGAGAGGAAGGGTTGTGCCATTTAGGGGCTTGTCTTATTCAAACCCCATGTTAGTGTTTCCACTTCTACAATGGCAATGCCAATGATAGAAAAAATAAGTGATATAAAGGAATGATGAATCAACAAAGTGTTGCAACTCATCACCTTTCAATGGCTTCCTTGAAGGATTGAAGTCATGCACATCTCCTCAAGGTCTTGGATCGTGCTTGCTTGATTTGCTTGAATTGCTTGGAGACCTACAAAAGGGTTAGCCTTCACAAACAATGATAACATGAATATGCATAAACTCACATATGATTTGACATGATGCTTGGATCTTGAATTGCTACAATAATGTTCATAAATCTGCTCTTGAATGCTCTTGACTTGCTCTTAATGTTCACCTCTTGCTTGTTGTTGTTAGATTTGAAATGATGCAATAACTAGGTATTTATATGCAATTATTCCAATTTCCACAAACTAAATCCCAATGGCCAACTTTGGATATTTGAATTGCAAAATATAAAGTGCCGACATTGACATATTTGAATTTGGAGCCAAAATAGGGGGACATTTATGCCCAAAAGGGACTCATTCGCCATAGGGCATCTGTGTCCCAACTCTATTTTCTGGAAATTAAGGTGTTGGGGGCAAAGTATTAGATGAATGGGTTTGTTTTCTGCTTGCAATTTGTCGTTAATTGTTACAAATAGGCCTTAAAATGCATAATTTAGGAAATTAGGGGTTGAATTAGGTCCAATAATTTAAGGGGAGAGCAAAACATAGTGTGAAATTGTCATGGGTGACAATTTATGACGCTACAAGGCCTCCAAATTTTGGGAGGGAATGAAGAGAGGTTATGATACTAGTAGTCTAGGGTTCCCTTGTACAGCTTTACATTTGAAAAAGACAACCTTCTAAAGGAAAAGGATCAAGCACTTTTCACCAATATAACAAAAGAAGGTGGATAAAGAGCTTCTTGTTTCTCTATACAAACAATGGTACACACTTTTAATCTCATAATAGGATTATTCTAGAAAATATTTAAAAGTTCTCATACTCCCATCTTATGGGAGAACAAAGATGGCAAATCATATTTACACAAGGAATATAGTGGTCTATCTAAAATATGGAACAAAACCTTGAATATGCCAATAAAAATATTTATGTCATGTGACCAAATTGAGGTGGACATCGTTGGGTCAAATGGACTGATTATCAAATTTTATTTAATAAATACTTGGTAGAGAAAGAAATCTTCATAATATGAGGTTGTAGGGGAGAGGTCCAAGTGAGTTGATAGCATTTCTAGGAAGAAAATGAGGAGGGACTTCCGAGACACATTTGGATGAAGTAGATCAATAGAGATGATGACTGAATAAACAAGCAAATTGGTCTTAGAATACCAATGATGCCAACAACCAATAAGACCAAAGAAGATGATTCACTCTAAATAATAGACAATTATATTTATCTCTTGTAAATTGAGGCCAAATCACTTAGGTACTTGAGTTTGTGAAGATACAAAATGATATGGAAGACAATCTTGAGATGGAGGGGCTTAGCAACAAACTTGGCTTAGACAATGCATTAGTAAGCCATATGTTTGCAAGTAACAATCCCCTAAAAATTGATACTATGAAGGCCCTCAATATCGTTTCAATTAATTTTTGTACACCTTGCAGATCTTGTAAATATTTAATATTTGTAGTGTGTTGTAATATTTGGGCCCTCATGGAAAAGAGCACCACACTTTGGAGGAATCTTGCGATTCCTTGGATGATACACTATGCCACTTGGCATTTGTATTATGTGATGTGTAAGAGAGCGTCTATGTCATTAAGATGTGTAAGAGCATCTATGAAATCTTAAGATGTGTAAAAGAATCTATGATGCATGTAAGAGCATGTAAGAAGTTTGTAAGAGGGTGCTACATAGTGGATTAGAAAGAGCATATGTGATTGGCTACTAATAGCCACATGTAAGAGGGTTGTAACTGTAATAAGTGTTCCAATATGAAGTGCATGGGAGTTACATATGACCCCCTTGGTCATAGGAGTCCAAGATGTGTAAGAGGAGTTACATTCTATTCGGAGGTTGCATCAAGGAAGAGTGTTAAAATTTGGACGATGGATTTGGACACCCAAATTAGGTCACTAGTTTTGACCTGTGGTACTAGAAACTTTTGGTGGTTCCTTGGATTTTCCTTAGTCTATATATTAGATGCTTGGGATGGAGTTCATATGATTGTGATTTTAGAGCAAGGTTATGTTGTTAGATTGTCTCCAAACACAAAGTTGAGATCTCATATATGTCTTGTTGAGAGCATTGAAGCTTTGCATTGTATTGTAATGTCATTGTGAGATTAATACATTTAGTGTGTTTTGGAGTCTAGGATTTTATCGAAGAGGCTTTCCCATGGTATACCATCTTGTGCATTGTTTATTTGTTGAATATTGGGTAGATCTAAACTTGCATTGCTTTTCTCATAGGATTACTGTAGGAACTATCTAGTTTCCTTTCAAATATGTGCCTAGTCAAGAAGACCTTAAACTTGTGACTTAAAATCCGAGGCCAAAGGGATTGTGATTTTAGTGACAATGTTGAAGTTATTTGTCTTAAAAGGATGTCTTTGAAATGTATTTAAAAGATTGGACACTCCAAGATTTGAAGGGGGATGCATGTACCTTATAAATACATGATTTAGTAGTAGGATTCAAAATGAGATATGGGCCAATAAATTGAACCCCTAAGTAGGTACAAGTGGTATTATCTCCACAAACTCTCCTTAATAGGAATACCACTATTAGGATCCTCATCCCAACTCTTTACTTTTGTATGTAATGTCCCTAATAGGAATTATACTAATTTTAACCTAAATTACCAATTTCCCAAGCAAACAATGGATTTAGAGAGTACCTTGGCTTTATTTAATACCTACAACACAAGTTAGAGATCAATTAGGATAATAACTTAGCAAGTAGAGTATCATGGTTAAACACTAGTAAATCCACAGTAAATTCGTTAATCCAATTATTGCCTTATCCTACGGATGCTCAACCATGGGAGAACATGGAAGAGAGTGACTCGATGGGGTGTCCTTAGCCTCTTTAGGCCCAAAAGCAGTACCCTTTGGACTAAAGGGCAGTACCCCTTTGGCCTCATGTGGCCCATGCCATTCATATGAGGTGGCCTACCTAGTGAGGATTCTAATTTTTCTGTTATCCCCTCATCTTGCCATCTTTACCCATTTCCTCATGATTGGTCTCCTTATATTGCTATACCATGATAGGGGAGTGAGATTACAACAGGTGCCCCGAAAATGCCATCTCTTCTAGGACCAAGGCACTGTACCATTGGTACCCCAAATGGATACACCCTTGGCCTCCTTGGGACTGCTTGGTCCCCCATTATAGAACACATTGGTCCTCCCTTATAGGACACATTGGTCCTCCATTATAGGACACTTGATCCTCCATTATAGAACACATTGGTTCTCCATTATTGGACACTTGGTCCTCCATTATAGAGGTGGCATACCTAGGAGAGTGCCCCATTACTATTCCCTCTTGTAATCTCCCTTCTTCTATCATGGTGCAAATATGCACATAGTAATTTAATCAAATTCAGACTTGTGAATAATCATATCAGACTTAAGTAATATATAATGGATTATGATTATGCTATCATAGAATATGAGTAATGATATGCATGAAACCTTGATCCTATTTAACAATGCATTATATCCTATGATTATTCCATCATAAGTGTAATAACCACCCAATTAAACACTAATAAAGTATGAGAATTAGTGAACAACATAAGCATATCCTAGAGTCGGGTCAAACAATTGACAAAATTTTTCCTTTTCAAAACATATGAATGAGTTTGCAATCTTCAAAATGAAGCAAGTCTATGTACAATATGTTATCATAACTAAACTGCTTGATTTACCTTATGACTAGATGGAAGTACACACACCCAAACCGTATAATTGGCATATGCAAAAATTTAATTATATAGTCATGCTCTTCAAAAAAACAAATTCAAAATTAAAATGACAACACAAGCAAAGAACTAAGAGTTATCTACTCTTTCAATGGTAGTACACAAGATAAGTAATTTATCACCATTTGCATTACAAAGCCTCTACTTCCTATGACATGAAGCAAATTGCATAAGAGAGAGAGAGAGAGAGCATCATCGAGGTGATATCCACCCTACCACGAAACATTAGCTTCCCCGTGCTACTCCACCAGAGAAGCCTAACCCATCACAAGGATCTAGCAGTATCTGCAACTTGCATGATGGAATCTAGTTCACTATGTGAATCAATAATGACCTATCATGCCTATATTCTCATGCATCATATACACAAGCATATGTCCATTTGATACACCAATTATGGAGGAGAACACAACTCAACCAAACAATGCACTTATGAATGCAAATCGATGACTTTTAATATCTATCATGTAAAATGTCCGATCATCTCATTATGATAGCCTGACATTCTACAAGATGGATATAATGATATTCAGTAAATAAGTATCATACTAACATTAGTTCAAGCAACAACATTTATTGAATAGTATTCCAAGGAGGCTGCTCCACGTTCAACATGTTTCGTAAATCCACTCACTAGTAAGTGATTTAGGAATCAAAGGTCTTACTTCCTCATTTGTAAATTCTCAAGCCTAGAACTTTTCCTTAGAATCCAATGCAAAGTAATAAGTAAATTGGTCATATTCATAATATAATACTCTTAAAGAATGAGATTAATCATTTAATTTACAAACTTATATCATCTAAATCAATTCATAACTTTTACTCTGCTGATTGCAGCAGAAAAGACAGCATTTAAATCACCATAACTTCCTCGTTATTGGGTCAAAATCTAAACTTCAATATGTTCTAGAAAGTGGAAAGAATGAAGAGCAAAACCCAGAAATTTTTTTGTAAGAACCCTAACCATTTAAGAGCAGTTTCATCTGCAATACAGGTCACTTGATTTCTTACAAAACATAAGAGCCCTTAACTGTCTTGTCCTACTTATCAAAATTTAAAATTTCAATGTTTCCAAATGAAATAAAGGGTGAAATCAACCACCTGAGATAGATGCCATGGTATTTTACCTTTTGATTATTAGGGTGATATATATTTCAAATCGTATGTGTTGTTTGGATGATCATGTGGAGCAACAAAGTGTCCATTATGCTCATGGAAATTATTTAGAATTGTAGAATGCTTGTGTAAATGAATATAATAGAAAATTTATATTGAATGAGTCTTCATAATAGGACCATCTTGAGAGAGCATTGTAGAAGTTCCACAATCCCAATGTCCTTGGAAATTTAGGCAAATTTCAATTCAGATAAAAAGGCACAACTCTAAGTAGCTGGAGATTTTCTACATTGGGTTTCTCAAAGGTAATTAAGAGAAATAATTCCATTAAAAGAAATAGGTAATGTCTAATGCTTATTTCAAGCCGGGCATGTTTATTTAAATACAATGAAATACTAGTAATATCATGACATTGGTGCAATTCTTCAACATTGTGCTCTTGCTTTACATTTTGTCTCCTATCAATTGACATAAGACTACAATTCCAACAATATTAAAGTTTGAATACATATCTTTTCTGAAATATTGTATTCAATATGAATTAGAATTTTTCCACCTGCTCCAGGTAAAATAAACTTGCTACTCTAAACAGTTAGAGGAGTGATCTCATTTTGGTATAAGAGGGTTAATAGTGGTGACAAAATGTATTACCTTTGTCTTTCTTAAAAGACTTGATGGATGAAGGGAATGACTTCAATAAACAAAAGTAGTTGCAGGTAGGGAATGTCCAACTACAAGGAAGAGGTCTAATTGATCATAGGGGACATCAAACAGCACCAAGGCTACAATCCAACAAGCAGAAGAGGGTAAATGTATTAATTTATATTAGAGAAACTAATTTGCAACTGCCAGAGTTTGGGGTCAAATGCTTATATTAAGCTAAGAATTGGCATCAAATTTCCTTCACAATTAAACTCCACTGTTAACATACCTGTAATTTCTAATTACCTATCCAATATTAATTCAGCACATCTTTGAAAGCAAACTGACAACCAAAATGCTTATTAAATGAACCAAACTCAGAGGATATTTTAATTATTCACACTTCCTGGCTATATAACAAACATCTCTCTACGAAAATCCATGAAATCAAAATCACAGTGAAGTGCATTTGAACTGTCCACCAGCCAAGCAGATTTGAGGCAAGAATAGCAAGTAAAAAAAAAATATCATACACAGATTTTTCTAAGAGGAGAATAACGGCAAGGAAATGATTTTACTTACCTGTGAGGATGTCAACAGATGTTTTAACTCCTACCTGAGCAACTAAGAGCGTGATCTCAAATAATGATTCTTTTCTTCACAAAAAATAAAATGTCAACAGATGTTTTAACTCCTACCTGAGCAACTAAGAGCATGATCTCAAGTAATGATTCTTTTCTTACAAAAAATAAAACATCTTATTACTGCTGTGCAAATGCAATTTCCCCCCTTTCGTCAAAGCTTCCCTCCACTTTCTTTTTTCACGCCAAATCTTATTTAATTTGGACCCATTTTTGACAAAATAACGAAATGCACTATCAATCAACAGTAGCACATCTTGTGCTCTTGTGCTAGGTTTGATTCATGACCCAATATCGACACCAGCCCTCTGATCATTTAATTAATCTAGATTTCAATATAAGAGCCATTCCTAAAATAATACATTTATTATAAGAATTTGAAAATTTTGAACTTTAAGTACACACATATGCACCCTAACTACATGAGTCTAAGTGCATGGGTGTGATTCCATCATGATAGATTGCCTCCACCTGCTAGAACCTTCTCGATGATACTCTCTCTCCAATATAAGAAAATATCAACTGTTCATGATGCATTTATGAAATACGACACATAATTAATCATCATCATTATGATAGTCATTCTGAATTACACTTCAAGTAATAATTAACATAACCAAATTGTCTTTCCTAATCACCTATTATTAAGCAATCAATATAGTAATTAAGTGATTAAGATAAGCTAATTAAATGGGATGTGACAATAAGTATATCAACTCACAATACAAACCAAATCTTTGTTTGCCAGCAGATCTCTTACTTTTATTTCCCCAAGTCGATCATATCATATTAAGTTATCTTCTGTTCACAGATATATTCAGATTCCTTATTCTTTTCTCTTCTATTCAATCTGTTATTTACTTCTTTAAGTCCTGTACATATCTCCTTTTTTGTATATTTTCCTTGCTGCTATTTTAGTGCAGGCTCCTTTCTTATTTCTGGATTGCTTGTTCATTATATTCCTTTAAATCTGCATATATATATATTTTCTTTTACTTGAAGGGAGGTGTCCCTTAGAATAGACTGTTAGTTTTAGACCAGAAATGTAAATAAGCAGAAATACAACACATTGAACAAAGAACACAGCAAATTACCCTAGGAAGACCCTCCTCCTCGAGGGAGAAAAACCAGCAAAATATATCTCTTATATATAGAAAGAATAAGAGCAGAAATCTGCTTACAAATCAGATCCTTCTCAAGGGAGAATTTGATACAATAAATAGATAAATCTCTCCTTGATACAAGGTGAATATAATTATCCTAGAAATCTGATGTGCTGCTAAAGATGGCGATCTGCTGCTAAGTGCGAACTGCTCCTTGAGAAATGCGAATGAAAATGAGAATGAATTGATGTGTAAATGAATGATGACCACCTTGTATTTATACAATACTAGGCGACTTTTCATCTAGGTCGGCCTCTTTGAAGAAATAAAAAAAATATAAAATATCATTTGTAACAAGGCTGACCTACCTTGGTAATCATTTATTATTTTAAATTTGATAGAAAAACATCTCCCGCCGCTATAAACATCAACACTCCCTCTTAGCTAGGGAGGTATTTTTCCAGTAATCCTCGTCATGGAGTCTCTCGACATGACGTCCACAATGGCTACACCCAATTGTGGAAATCCACATCTCAATCTCAGAGATGTACAAGAGTTCATCACGGAGTCTCAACGTGATGTTGTCATGGAGTCTCTCAACATGACATCCACCATAGCTACTCGCATGTGTGGAAAGAAACATGTGTACAAGTGTCCATCACAGAGTCTCTCAATGTGATGTCGTCATGGAGTCTCTCAACATGATGTCCACTATGGCTACTCCCATGTGTGGAAAAACACAAGTACAAAGGGGTTCATCACGGAGTCTCTCAACGTGATGTCGTCATGGAGTCTCTCAATATGACGTCCACATGGCTACTCCAATGTGTGGAAAGAACCACATCTCTGTCTCAGAGATGTACGAGGGCTTTCACCTCATATTTCTCCGTCTCAGAGAAATATGCATTATAGCAAGGCTCACTGATGTTGAGTCTCCCTCTTGGCCAAGGCGACATTCTCCACTACTTCAAGCTTGTCCCAGAAATGTGCAAACTTCACTCTGGAAAGAGCCTTGGTGAGAATATCAACCGTCTGATCATCAGTGCAAATGTATTTGAGTTGAATTGCTTTCTTCAGCACCATATCTCTGATGTAATGATACTTGATCTCCACATGCTTTGTCCTATCATGAAACACTAGATTTATTGAGAGCTTCACACAACTTTGATTGTCACAATGAATCACAGTCAGCTCCAATGTTTTCCCAAACAATCCTACAAGGAGCTTTCGAAGCCACACTGCTTCTCGAGTTGCTACACATGCTGCAATATATTTAGCCTCTGCAGTGTTTAGTGCCACAAAAGTTTGCTTCCTGCTACACCAAGAAATCATGGAAGACCCCAAATTGAAGCAACTTCCAAAGGTGCTCTTCCTATCAGTTACACTCCCAGCCCAATCAAAATCAAAACAGCCTTGTAACTTTAGATCTTCACAGGAAGTATATCTCAAGCCATATCCTATGGTGCCACACAAGTATCTCAAAATATGCTTTGCTACAACTAGATGTATTTGTCTTGGCTCACACATGAATTGGCTGAGAGCACTCACTGCATAACAAATGTCTGGTCTAGTATTGACTAGATACATCAATGATCCAATCAATTGTCTATACATGGTGGGATCTACCAAATCTAAACCAGCTGCTAAGTCACTCAACTTCTTCAAATTTGTCTCCATAGGTGTAGACATGGACTTGCAATCCATCATCCCAAATCTCTTCAAGATGTCTATTGTGTATTTCCCTTGACTTAGAATAATCTCATTAGGTCTTTGTCACACTTCCAGTCCTAGGAAGTAATGCATAAGACCAAGATCCTTCATCTCAAACTCGGAGGCTAACTCTTTCTTGCATTTGACAATGAGATACTCTGCTCCAGTGAGAAATGAATCATCAACATAAAGAACCAATATCAAAGCCTCGCCATCAACTACCTTGAAGTAAAGATTGGAATCTGCATCATTCTTGGAGAATCCCAAGCTCATTAAATATCAATCAATCCTTTCATACCATGCACGAGGTGCTTGCTTAAGGCCATACAATGCCTTCTTCAATCTGCATACATGAGACTCCTTCCCATGAATCACAAAACCATCTGGCTGCTCAATGTACACTTCTTCTTCAATCACACCATTAAGAAATGCTTTCTTTACGTCCATTTGATGTAACTTCCAGCCTTTAGCGAATGCAATAGCAATAATTGTCCTGATAGAAGTGTAATGAGCAACAAGACCAAATGTCTCCTCATAATCTATTCCCTCCTTCTGAGAGAATCCTCTTACCACAAATCTCGCCTTGTGCTTCTCAATGCTACCATCAGCTACATGCTTGATTTTGTAGAACCACTTGGGAGACACAACTAATTTCCCTTTAGGTCTTGGAACAACATCCCATACATCATTGTTGATGATAGACTGATATTCTTTTGTCATTGTATCTCTCCATACCTGTTGGTTGGATGCTTCTTCAAAACTAGAAGGCTCAGAATCAATGACGTGACTCATCAATGTCACATAACTTGGAAACTTCTGTGGTATCTTTCTTTCCCTAAAGGTGCCTTGAGGAGCTGCATACTTTTCTGCCTCTTGCATAGTTTGGCAAGCCCATATAGGTCTCTTCTGACCTACAACAATGTCTCTTGGCCCATTAGTTGGTTCTATGGGATCAACTGGATCAATAGTCTCGACTAGTTCATTGGAATCCTTCTGAATCTCAAGAGTATGATTAGGAGATATGTCCATATCCTGAGGAGTCTCCTGCTCTTCACTGTCTATCTCCATGTAAGACCCTTTAGATCTTTTGAAGGCTACTTCCTCTTTGAAGGAGACATCCCTGCTAATCTCAATGTATTTCCGCCCTGGAATATAGACTCTATAGGCCTTTGAAGACTCACTATATCCCATCAATATACCTTTCTTGCCTGAAGGTTCTAACTTTGATCTTTTATCCTTAGGCACATGAATATAAATAGGACAACCAAAAATTCTTAAATGACTAACCTCAGGTTTCACACCTGTGAATGCCTCCTCAGGAGTCATGTTTCCCAATATTCGATGAGGGCTTCGGTTCTGAACATACATGGCGGTTCTGGAAGCTTCTGCCCAAAGGAAAGTCTATAAGTCTTGATCATGAATCATAGCCTTGGTTGCTTCAACTATGGATCTGTTCTTTCTTTCGGCAACTCCATTTTGCTGAGGGTTGTACAGAACACAAAACTCCCTCTTGATCCCTGCCTCAATGCAAAAATTACATAAACCTCCAGAGGTGTATTCTTCTCCATTGTTTGATCTCAGGACTTCAATCCTTTTCCTGGACATGTTTTCAACTTGTGCCTTGAATTCTTTGAATCTATCAAGTACTTCTTTAGACTCCTTAGATTTCAAGAAGTAAATCCAAGTCTTTTGAGAATAATCATCAATGAAAATTACATAATACCAAAGTCCACTCAAAGATGCCACAAACATTGGTCCACATAAATCAGAATGAACAAGATCTAAAATTCCCTTTGATCTACTGTCACTACTATGAAAGGGACTCTTGATGTTCTTACCAAGTGCACATCCTCGGCAAATGCCATCGTGCTCCAGACTAAGCTTTGGTAGACCAGTAATCACCTTCTCCATAGATGGAAGAGCTCTGAAGTGTAAGTGAGCAAGTCTCCTATGCCATAACTCACTTGAATTGATAGAGTCATGCAATAATGCCTGAACTAAACGAATAGAAAGTCTGTATAGGCTCTCTTGACGAACACCAATCACACGAGCTGATTTGATACTAGAGTTCTTAGGCCAAACAAGAACTTTCCCTTCAGAAAAAGCGACTTGGTACCCTTTCTCCTCCAATGCTGAGATGGAGACAAGATTTCTTTTGATTCCTGGTACAAATAAGACATCACTCAAATGAAGAGGGATGCCAAAATCTAGATTAAGAGAGGTTGCCCTAGGTCCTTTTACAGAATAAAAAGCATCATCTTCGATTATCACTTGCAAGTTGGTCTCTTTCTCTACCAAGTCTGTAAGGTGCTCTTGATATCCTGTAATATGTCGTGAAGCACCACTATCAATCAACCAAGTGTCATTGTCAGTTGGAACATTGCTTCAAAGAGCGGAGATTAATAGAAATCCCCCTGAGTCGTCTCTAGATTCCTTTTGAGGTGACAAATCATCAACATCTGCAGTAGAGGCATGTTGCTTTGGCTTTGATATACAATCTCGAGCATAGTGACCATGCTTGTCACACCTATAACATTGAATGTGAGAGGGGTCCTTCTTTGGTTCTGGAACAAAATCTGATTTTCTGTCTCTATTCCTCTTGAAATTGCCTCTTTTCTCTTCTCTTCCTTTTCTTCTGGAAGCTTGAGCAGCAAGGACATGAATTTCTTCATTATGAGAATTTCGCCCATTTCCTCTTGCTGCCAACCTCGATTCTTCTTGAATACAATCAGCTTGAAGACAATCAAACTTGGGCAACTTAGATCTCCCACTAATGCTTTTAATAAAAGGCTCCCAAAAGTGAGGAAGACCATTTAGTGCCAACATAACCAGATCTCTATCTTTGACTATGTCTCCAATGGTGCATAGCTGATCTCTCAACTCAACAATTTTCATGAAGAAGGAGATGATTGAATCTCCTTTAGCCATTTTTATGTAATGGAGTTGTTGTTTCAAAGCAAGGGCTCTGTCGGTATTGTCTTCATCTTGGGGATAATCGGCACTAGATGATCCTTCACAAAGTCTATCAAGATCTTCCTAGCCTTCGTGCCATTCTTCTTCCATCGAATTTTCTCAGCGTCATCGGATGGCTCAAGCACATCATTTTCCATGAAATCTAGAAGATCATTTTCTTTTAAGGCAATAAGAACTCTGAGTTTCCAAAAGGTGAAATTTGATGCACCATCAAGCCTATCTTCGACCTTGACTCTGTTCACCATCTTCGATACTTTGATAGACTTCCTTAGATAACGAGATGACTTGGCTGCTTAAACAAATCTGATCCGATCTTGCTTAAACCCACTCTAATACCATGTTAGTTTTAGACCAGAAATGTAAATAAGCAGAAATACAAAACACTGAACAAAGAACACAAAAAATTACCTTGGGAAAACCTTCCTTCTCGAGGGAGAAAAACCCAACAAAATATCTCTTATACATAGAAAGAATAAGAGTAGAAATCTGCTTACAAATCAGACCCTTCTCAAGGGTGAATTTGATACAATAAATAGATAAATCTCTCCTTGATACAAGCTGAATATAATTATCCTTGAAATTTGATGTGCTGCTAAAGATGGTGATCTGCTGCTAAGTGCGAACTCCTCCTTGAGAAATGCGAATGAAAATGAGAATGAATTGATCTGTAAATGAATGATCACCATCTTGTATATATACAAAACTAGGTGACTTTTCATCTAGGTTAGCGTCTTTGTAATATCCTCACTATCACACTGACAGTTGGAGTTGTGTGCTAGCTCATTCACCATTCCTATGAGCTAGTCATTTTGGTGAGGGAATGTATTTTTTGGCCAAAAGTACAAAATCAAAAAGGTAATATTAAATAATTATATTAATAGGTTATAAAGTGACTTAAGTGAAAATTAAAATATTAGGGTCATATCAAGGTGTCACATCGAGGAGTCATATCAAGGAATCACATCAAGATTTCACATCAAGGAGTCATATCAAGATGTCACATCAAGGAGTCATATCAAAGGGTCACATCAAGGAGTCACATTAAGGAGTCATATCAAGGGGTCACATCAAGGGGTTACATCAAGGTGTCACATCAAGGGATCACATCAAGGAGTCATATCAAAGGGTCACATCAAGGAGTCACATTGACAAGAAAAGTGAGTGGGCTTCCTTTGAAAAAAGTATAAATAGAAGCTTGGGCTTGGCTTTTATCATCTTATGTTGGTATTACCTTTGCATATTAAGAATTTTCTCTTGGCTGGAACTAAGTTACAGCTTGATCAAGGTGATACTCCCTTGGTTAGTAGGGTTTGGTGATGGCCCCATTCCCAAATTGAGAGGTGGATGCAATCAGTATTCATCATAGAGCTACATTGAGGAATTTTTGAGAGTTTTGTGTGAAGAAAGGAGGTCTGCAATTTTGTTTTAGTTTGCAGGTCTGCCATGAAAGGAAGTGCATTTTGATTCATAGCTCTTCATTGAAGGATCAGATTTTTGTGGGTACTTGAGGGATCAATTGCTAGTGTCTTGGCAATCATTCTAGGAGCAGATTGAAGGAGTTTTCAGCTGAAGATTATTTTATATTTTCAACTTCTTCAAGCAGCAGGGGCGACCCTCTTAGGAAGGGGCGATTTTGCTCAAGGAGATTCCCAAAAATCCCAAAATAATTTGCAAGGAGGCACCTAGGTTGGTGGAAGATAGCTACAAAATTTGGTGGTCAAACTCCAAGCCTTCAAGGAGAATCGAATATTTTGTGGTGGCTACCATTACAAACCAGGTTCTTCCAGAATTTTGTATCAGTCATTTAGTTGCATTTTAGTTATAGAAATTTGCATATTTGTAAGCCCAGAGTCTTGGCATTATCATTGCATTTCATTGGCATAAGATAATAGCATTGTTTCCAGCTTGTAGACTTTATTATCATTGCAATATATTGACGGGAGACATAAGGAGTTCGCTGCCATCTATTTGACAAAATGTCTCTTAATGTAAATGCATTATTCTTAAGTTAGTTTTCATGCAAATTATTTGTCCTTATGTCATTCATGTATGTATGCACTCACTGGGGTTAGTTTGCATGCCAAATGTTTGTCAAAATGTACCTTGGCTGTAGGTATGCCTTTCATATCAACTATTCATCTATATGCATTTGAAAATACAAAAAAAAAAGTTTGCATTTTATACTAGTTATTTGTTTACTTGCATTGGCAACAAATCCAAGCATTCTAAACATCTTCTACATCAAAACAATCAAAGCAAACAAACTGAAACAACAAAACCAGCAAATTGGAAGTTACCAGCGAAGTGTTTGACAAAATTCCTAAGGCACAAAATTAGAAATTTTGGATCGGATTGGGCAAGGGCCATTACACTCTTTGAAGAAATAAAAAAAAATATAAAATATCATTTGTAACAAGGCTGACCTGCCTTGGTAATCATTTATTATTTTAAATTTTAGAGAAAAATATCTCCCGCCGCTATAAACATCAACATAGACACCACCTTTGACCATTTGTTAATCAACCTCCCTAAGATATATTAATCACTGCCCATTGATTAGATGAATCGCTGCTTTTTTTAAAATATTAACCACTGCTTGGTTTGACTTTTTGATTTGCTATCTAAGTCTTTATGTAGTGTTGCTTCCTTAAAAGGGAATTGCTACCTTTAATGCTGCCCTTTAGGGATCGTTGGCTATCTTAGACAATTAAATTAATAATAATCACTATGTAATTGTTGTATTTAATATATATATTATTTTATGTTTATATATTTTATATTAGTATATTGTGTGTTTATTTCTATAATAGTTATACATATTTTATTTAATATTTATTATATTATAATGATTATAATAATATTTAAATGGTTAATATTTGTATTTATATATTTTTAATATTTATATTGTTATTTATTTATTTATTTGTATTTCAATACTTGGGTTTTATACTGTTGCTATTTCGGGGACATGACATTGTATTAGTGTTATTGATAAAAGCTTGGACGTGTATGCTTTGTAAGTTGTCTCATTAGCTAATTGTAATCATTCCGTGTATGGTAAGTGGTAGTTCTCTTGAATAGAATTAGTTTAAATAGAGGGTTTAAGCAAAGAGGAAAATATTTAATATTTTGTATTGAACATTGCTCAAAAGAGGTTGCCTCCTTGGAGAGGTCCTGTTGTGACCTATTTAACACATACCCCATTGCGAATGGGGACCCTCAGTGGTTCGCTTTTAGGGTTTAGCTTTGGGTTGCAATTTCATAAGTTCTTTTGCTTTGAGAGTTTCAAGTTAGAGTTCTAAGTTATCGCCCGAGCCAAGTAGAGAATTCAAGCCCTAAACTGTGCTTAGATATCACCAAAGTGCTTAGAAGACCTAGTTGACGAAGAACATAGTTGATTTCACTTGATTCTGACACTTCCTATTTTTTAGGGATTTTGGTTTTTTGGTTTTTTTGGTTTTTCTATTTTTGGCATTTTTGGATCAATCTGGGACTTACTATTCTTAGAAATTTTCTTTTTGCTTTTTTTCTATTTTTAGAAAGTCAACCTAGGGTTTGGGTCTCGCAGGTCATGGGGTCAACATTTCCACCTTTAGAATCAAAGATTTAGTCCTCCAGGAGTGAAAAAACAAGCAAAAATCAAGAAAAGCAAGTAAAAATCAGAAAAATCATGAAAAATCAAAAGAAAAATCACATGGCTAAGGTTTTGTTCCAGAAGAAGGCTTACAATGGCACGAAGTTGATGAAGTCCACTTGGAAGGAGAGATGCACTTGTCAAGACACCTTGGAAGTCCGCCCATGCTAAGCATAGTCCACCCTCACCTTGGAGAAGACTTGGCATAGGCAACATGAAGTCCGCCCCACTTGAAGAAGGAAATGTCTTGCCAATCTTGAAGTCCACCCTTGCATCATGGACAAAAAGTCAAGAAGTCCGCCCAAGCTTAAAAGGAAGATGGCAAGGTAAAGATAAAGTCCGCCCATCCTTGGCAAGACCATCACAAAGTCCGCCCCACCTTGGAAAGAACATGGGAAGACAATCATGAAGTCCGCCAAGAGTTTGTCAAGCTAGCTCCAAAGTCCGCCATAAGGAGAAGAGGATATGGCATGGAAGTTCTAAAGTCCGCCCTTGAGGATAATGTCCAAGTGTTAGTGAAGTCCGCCCAGCCATGAGAGAGGATAAGTTATCAAAGTTTGCCAAAAGAGAATATAGAAGGGAAGTCTTACAATCTAACTTAGCCAAGAGAAAAAACGTCCAAGGCTGAAGAAAGTCCGACTTGGCTAGAGAGAAAGATGTACAAATCATGAAGAAGTCCGACCTAGGCCAAGTGAGAAGAAAATGCCTAAGTGTCAAGAAGTTCGACCTCCCTCAAAAAGCAAAGTCCAAACCAGTGGCAAGTCCGACCTTGCCTAAGAAATGAGGTCTAAACATGAGTAAAGTCCGAACTTGGCAAGAAAGAGATAAAAATCCATGGAGTTAAACAAAATACGCCCAAAATAAAATAAAAAAATCCATGGATAAAATAAAATATTGTCATAAGAAAGGTTGGAAAATTAAAAAATCTACACAAAATATATCCCAACACTTAGAAGATTTCAAACTCAAAAAGAAAATCCTGAAGATTTGAGAAAATTAGAAACTTGCCATGGTGGAGAGAAGAAAACAAGTCTAAGTTCGATGAACTTAAGAGAAAGACATGAAATTGCTAAAACAAATTGAATTTCTCAACCTTATAAGGAGTTTTAGCAAGTCATTTTCAACTCATTCTTCCCAAGTTCGATTGAGAAGAGAATTAAGCTCTCTCAAAATTACAAGAGATAGAATTTTTGAGGGAAGAATATTGGAGATTAAGTGAGTTTTAAAGGGGTGAAATTATGAGTTGGAGAACGAAATTTTCAAAGGACTAGCTTGCTTTTTCGGCGACAAAGACAAAATTCTCAAAGCTTAAAGAAGAATTACTATTCAAGAGTATAATTCCAGAATTTAGAATCAAAGTTTGATGGAATTCTTTATTCTACTTCTGTCTTTATTCATTTATTCTTGCAAAATTTACTAAGAGCTTTTATTTTCAGCTTGATTTTTCGCAGAATCTGACCTTTAACAAGCTGAAAGTTAAAATTTTCGAGAAGAAGATTCAAAGAAAATCAAAATTAAAGTTTTAAAAATTAATATATATTTTTTTTCTTGCAGGTTGATGACCACCCATGGAGAACCTTCGAGGAAGGCACAAATGAAGTTCGCAAGAAAAGGATTTCAACCAGAATCGAAAATTAACTCCAAGTGGAAGAATATCACGGATACCAATCTTGGGCATGTAGATTTGGATGACTTCAAGAAGAGGATGTATGGACTAGATGGACTCCTGCCAACGGCTATTGCTCGGAGAATGATGCAGAATGGTATCGTTTAAGCAGTTGGATTTCCTTCGGCTGTGGAGTGTGTTGAGCTAATAGTGGAGTGTGCCAGAAACTACAATCCGCAAGAGAGACAAATCATTGCGCCTGATGGAAGAATTTTGGCACATCTCAAAAAGTTGGCTATCTAAGAAGCATTCGGCATTCCCAGCTACAACAAAACTTCATATAAGACTCGGGAAGATGCAAGGAGACTTTTTGAAGACCGGATGGATCAGTGTGCAACCAACATTAACAAGGCATGGTTGGAGAAGCCAAGGCCTTCTATAAAGAAGATGCCAAAGAAATTACTTCGGACAGACTTCAAAGAAGACTATGGAGATATCATTTTACTATTGAACAGGATAATGGGCAGCCCTTAAGGTGTACCATTCGAGACATGGATGTACTTTTTCATTGAAGAGATCACCTTAGCACCTTAGGGGTCAGGATGTTCAACTGGTCGAGGATGATCAGTGACAACATCCATGAGCAGCTAATAAATTTGGAGAGGACTAAATCTTTCTATATGAGTTCTTATGTTATCTATCTATTGGCAAGGACCTATAGATATTCAGGATTGATCTGCTGAGGTGTGGTAGGCAATGGAGAGAATGAGTTCAAGTCATATGATTGCTACCCCCAGTTGCAGCTAGCTAAGAAATCTCATTTCAGAAGAGCACATGATGCATTCTTAATGTACATTACAAGAATATTGCAAGGAGGGATGCATCAAAGGATGACCCATGAGGCTAAGAGCCTCATCAGCAAGCACGGATCCTGGTATATCCAGTTTCCAAGATTCACCTACATCAGAATTCAGGGATTCACTGGATGTCCTTTCAGGCTCCCAATTTATCCCACCAACAAAATGATCTTGCTTGAGGTTCTTAGGCAGCTAGAAACATATCAAAACTTCCAGAGAGAAAAAAGTAAGGCATCCATCACTTTTCCATTCTTTATTGGAAATATGGAAGAATCTTGCCCATCGGCACAGGCAGCTGAAAGTGCCAGGTTAGAGATGGAACAGTATCCGTTCACGTCGTATTGATCCAAAGCTGATTTTGACCCTCACCATCAAATCGGGGTCGTGAATGGAAGGAAATATAAACACAAGGTAGACTTGGAGGACTATTGGGCGAACGCTGTAGATGAGTATGACGTCCATAAAAGAATATGGTCCAAATTGTCGGTTAGCTTAATCAGGACAATCGAGCTCTTCTGTGTGTCAGATCAACTTGAAGATGATGGCGAGTATATTCAGCCAGGTTTTGATGAGAATTGGCCTCTCCTTCCTGTATGGTGGTCAAAACCAGAACTTGCAGACTTGACCACCTTGATGAGACTAGTCGTCAAGTATTCACAATGGTGGGTAGACTAGCAAATCAAAGAGCTACGGTGGAAGAATGTGACTGATTTACAAAGCATAATCCTACTCTTCAAATGCTGGTGCATCTCAAGGTGATGAGCCTATCGAGAACACCAACTCAAGGAAAAGGAAGGAGGCAGGGAAGAAGATTGCAGATGAGGAACCTACCCGAAAGAAGCAAAGATCAGAGCCTCTTCATTCTGCCACCTCCGTAAACATGAACGAGATATTAGATATTGATGAGTCACTGGGAAACATAAGGATTCCTTCTCCCATTCCTATCCAGCCAGAGGATAATGAACCCCCATCTCCCACAGGCACAGAGTTACTGGAGTCTGAGAATGAAATTGATATCCTAGATAGTGAATTTCAAGAAGGAATGATTTCTGCCCTCAAAGGAATTCAAGATATTCCATGTGCACAAGATATTCAGGAAGAAGAAGACACTGAGCAACCTACTATCCCTGACTGGCTGAAGGAGAGATTGAAGATAAAAGAACTAACATAAATTCCAGAGGAAGATGATATGGCCGATTTCTTGGCTAGATTGGAAGCAGTTAATGTAAAGAAGCCCGCTAGGATGTTCTCCACCATCCAAAGAGACGAAGCCGGCCATCGTACAGTACAAATTGTTGTATTGATAGTTGATAAGTCAAGGGAGGATATTGCTCCTCAAGAATATGCCATCACCACTGTCAACTTGGGCCCAACCACAAAAGGTCGGGAAGTGGAAGAATTGGATAATTCAATTACTTCTATCAAAGCGAGGCTAGAAAAGGAGGTAGTAAAGAAAAAGGAACACAAACAAGAAGTTGAACGCCTAAAAGAGTATATTCAACATTTAACCAAGCCTCTTGATCAAGCCAGCTCAGCGGTTCCCCCATTGATGAACTCTTCCCAGGAGACTTTCAAAGAAGAGAGGACCACAACCAAAGAAACCAAAGAGTGGATAACCAACAAAAGCGAAGAAGTGGCTGTATTTGTAGAGAAACTGATGTTGGCATATGGGAAAACTTCCTCTTTGCTTTCGAGGATTGCAGCTTTGGCAAAAGCATGGGACAACACTCAGGATATCCAAGATAAAATTATTCCATGCCTCAAAGTACTAAAAGGAATTCTAAAGCAAGAACTAGTCGACGAAAAAGTTATTGCAGCAGGTGTTGCGTATGACTTCAATAGCTGGTACTGGGCGCTAATTGCGCAGAATGAAGTCTTAGAGAAGGTGAAGGCTGATACTATTAGAATTGAGGAGCGGACGAAGGAAATTTGGAACAAGATTCTACTTGTGGCTGCAGATGCACTTGAGAAAGACATTGTTCAAGGAAACGACATGCAGCTTGAAAACTTGAAGCACATAGTTTGAGAAATTTTCTTCGCCACCACTGAATCGATCCTTAAGAAAAATTTGACTAAGGCAGCCAACTTCTTGTCCATTTGGCATGCCTTCCAATGACAAGAGTCAAAGTGGAAAATTGCTTTCACAGAATGTGCGAATGATTTGGACTTACTGGAATACAAGGTCAATAAGCTGCCACTTGTCACGATGGAGGAGGTCAGCACAATAGTGTCTAGATTCATCCAATACAATGCCACTAAAGAGGATAAGGATGCGCCCCCTCAAAGATAGCTCCTCACGCCACTTCACTCATTGATTACTGACTGTTATTCTGGGAAACCCTAGTTAGGGTTACTTTGTTTTAATCTTTGTTGTTGATCTTGGATCAATCTTAACCATTTATTTCATTTCGAAAACTCTATGTAAACTCTCATTTTCTCATTTCATTGCATGGGAGAGAGTCTTATGAAATTGTTGCTTATAGCTACTTTGAGAATACAAGTTCATATTGCATGAGTTGCTTTGAATCCTTCTATTGTCAAGTGGTTGCATGGTTACATATTTTCCTTCCACCAAAAGTAGATTTAAAGTAGTATTTGATTTGGATGCATGTTAGATGAATAATAGATTGATAGTATAGATTGGTGAAACTTTCACTCATACTTTCTTTGAATGGATGATTTTCGTTCAATGCGTAAAGTTAGACTGAGCTTATAATGTGGATGCTTTAATGCTTACTTTGAATAATATTGTTCTTTTGATGGTATCATTCATGGTAAAGAAACCTTAAGCACAAATCCTAGAAGATTGCACTTGCTTTGTGTAGTTGTCATTAGCATGGCGAAACAAAGTATTGTTCTTAGTTTCACTTAATCCTTACTGTCTCTTGATTTCATAGGAGTAATATAGGACTTCTAAACCCTTATTCCCTTTTAGAATCTCAAAATTGAAAATCCCAAAAAAGAAATAATAGAGCATTCAGTGTCAAATCTACCTAAGTCCTCGCTTGTGAGTAATTTGTCAAACGTAAGTCCCTTTGTGTTACCAGCATATCACAATGCCCATTGAGCTTATCCACACATTAGGACCTGACTTAAGAAACATTGGAATTGCCATATGATCTTTCTTGCAATCTTAGCATACGCGGTAGTTTTTCAAGAGAGGATAGAGCGTCTTTGGACTCCTTATTCTAAATGTGTTCGGTGTGTCACAAAACGCACATCAACAGGTCCATGATATTTTTTATTGTGATTATATGATTTCAATATAATATTGCACTCTATATCTAATTTGTAGTGTATATTCTCTATATTTTTGTTATTGAATTAGTCTTTTATGTGAAGAGTCATAACATTTAGTATCATAGCTCTTTACAAGTCCATGTTCTATATAAGCCTCAAAAGTGTAGGGATTTCTATACTATCCACCATATGCTCTTGCTTTGCTCTCTTAGGATCTCGGCGATCAAAAAATGGCTACAAAAGGAGTGGCACCAAGAATCTTGTTTGAAATCTACCAAAATTTTCTTCCATTGTGATTAAAATATTTGTAGGCTGAAAAGTATATTAGAGAACTTAAAGACTAAACACACCCTAGCATGGCAGTCCCCTTTTGAACCCTAGCTGCAAGCAGATTTGGGCATATTGGGCAAATATTGGTTGATTTGGATAGTCATTGATTCAATCTGATTTAACCAAACAAAGCCAAATTATCTAGAAATACTATGGTTATTTGGTTATTTCTTTTAGACAACTAGATTTTAAGAAGTAGTGTGTTAGGGTTTGAATCTTATATGATATGCCAATCTGAAACCTTGGTGTCAATTTCTCTCAAAATGAGAAGAATTTGACAAATCTATCTTGAGAATCTTCTCATCGAGTGTTATTTGTAAAAAAGTAAGATAAATTGAAATTTTTTGTATCTACCCCGTATGTGCAATTATCTTGTTCTGATCCTCTCTTTTAGCCAAGAAATCTTTCACATTGTCTAGGGACCTACTTGATTGCAATCGTACTTTGGCATATATATTTGTTACAATTTTCAATAGACCTTGGATCCCCTTATTTGGTGGTAGTAACCCAATCAAAGGAAAGGGACCAATTTCAATTAAAAGTAGCCACCATGAGAAATGGCTTTGAATCTAAGATATGTGACCTCAATGCTATAAAGACACAGATACTCAAAACTCTCCAACAACTATGTAATTGTGTATGTAGAATGCTCAATTTAACTCAAACAAATTTTATCTTGGGAAGAATGCAATGTGGCCCAACACTTGATTTCCCTAAATTTGATGGTATAGATCCCTTCGATTGGATATATCAAGATAAACAATATTTCCATTTGCACAATACCTAGTTTGTGGACATTGTCCCTATAGCCTCTTTCAATTTGGAAAAAGAAGTTATATAGTTGGACAACTGGTTCAAAAAATCCAATAGAGAATCAACATGATCAACATTTATAGAACTTCTATTGGTTCGATTCAACCCTAGTGCTATTGAGGATTTTATAGGAGCTTTAGCCAAATTGAGGCAAACTAATTTTGTCCATGACTACTAGATAAGAGTTTGAAAAACTTGCAAATCAGATGAAAGATTTGATAGATGAATTTTTCAAGAGTTGTTCCATCAATGGATTAAAAGATGAGATTTGAGTTGAGTTCAAAATGTTCAAATGAGAGGATATGATGGTAGCCAATGGGTTGGCTAAGTTAGTAGAAGATAAGTTCACAACAACATCGCTTCTCCAAACCTACTCCATTCAAAAATAGTGTGCTATCAAAATGGTCATCAAATTTCTAATTGAGGTAAGATGTGGGCCCATTGGGAAAAAGGTCGTTAATAGTTCCTTAGATTAGGGATCCTTCATAGTGGCAAGAAGACCTAATTCATCAAAGAGTTGAATGGTTGGTCAAGATAGAGGGTGGTTTAATTTCCTCATTATAGCAAAAGGATTGTACGCTAAGACAATGGGGTTAATGCAATGAATAGTCCAATTTGTTATAGGTGTGGGGCAACAAATTCTCTATTCAAGTTATTGTCCTTCAATCCACACAATTGATTGAGGAGACGCAAGTCATGGTCATCTTCAAGCTAGTTTATAGATGTTGAAGCTTGTTATGAGATGTAGAGATTTTGTAAGCCCATGAAGTAATGCATTCATGTTAGCCTATAGTGACATGAGGAACATAACTCACTCTTCCATCTGTTTTCTCTCTAGTTGAGAGTTTCTGCTTTGTGTACTTGTGTTGCATGTGTGTTTTGTGTGATGCAATTTTTTATGTTCCATATTTAAGATGCTTCTAGTTAATTCATGTAATGAATATGTCATGGAGATTGGCAACCATTATAGGTGTTGAAATGCATGCAAAGGAGGTTTGAGGTATCTCATCTTGAATCCATAATGTGTACCAAAGTGGCATAGTTGCTCCTAGTTTATTGATTGAGTGGTATCAAGGCCTACCATTCCTATTGGAGAAATGGTACCATGTAGGTTATCTTGTGCTATTTTCCAACATCCAAGGGTGTGCAAGGGATTTTTGATTAGTTCCAATGTGTAGGGAAGAGAACAAAAGTAAGCATATTGAGGTTCAAAGTTTCACAACCAAAAGCTTAAAGCTAGAGCATGAGCTAAGAGCTAGATTTGCTGCCACATGAACAAGAATAGAGCTAGAGCCAAAGTGAGTGCTAGAATTGGATCAATTGTAGAGGTGTTGGAGCAACTATAGGAGTTGTTGGGCTTGCAGATTTGAGTTGTCCATGTAGGAGGGACATAGCTTAGATGCAAGGAGAGTTGCAGTTGAGTCATTGTGACTAATGCAACAAAATTTCTTTTCTACTTCATTCCAAAGAGAGGGTAGGTCTTTGTTAGTTGAATAAAGCATGGTGTTGCTAGTTGATTGTGGTCTCATTCCTATAGTGCTTTTAGCTCATCAAGAGGAGGGATGAACATGAAAATTTCTCATTTCCATGGTGGTTGTAGTCCATTAGAGGGTTGTTGCATGTGGAGAGAGATGTTTAGGTGTAGTAGAAGTCACTAGACATTTGATTGGGACCTATTAATGCCATAGGTCTTGAAGATAGGCTGCCCTCAAATCATGAGGAGAAATATGAGAACTTTAATCATTTTTTTCTTGAAGCTTGTGGTCCCTAAAAGTTCTTTGGTCAAGGAGGCATGATCTAAATACAATTAGTTGATCTAGATTTGTTTGGGTAGTTGGACCATTGGGGTCATGTCACAAATTTGCAGTTGTTGTTGAAGTGTTGCATAACTTGACATTTTCTAATGAAGTGGGCCTTTTCTATTGAAGTTTGTCTTATTCCTGAAGATGAAAACAATTGCTATAAAACTCATGAAGTAGTTGTAGAAATCATGAGGGTGTTGATGAAGATGAGTTTTCTACCAAAGTCATGAGTATTGATTGACAGAGTGAGATGTGGTAACAAAATGGTCATGGTGCTACTAAAGTGCATGATTTTTGATAGAGCATATGATTTGGTCTTTGGGTGATTATTGAATTGGACATGAAGAGGAATGTGAGAATATTTAGTCATTTTGGTCTTGAAGCTTTTGGTCCCCAAAAGTTCCATGGGTAGGGAGGTGTGGTTTGAAAACAATCAATTGATTCAAATTTGTTTGGGTAGTTGGACCATTGTGGTCATGTCCAAACTTTGCATCTTTTGTTGAAGTGCATATGTGCTATAGAACTTGATAGTTTCCATTAAAGTAGAATTTTGTTCTCAAAGTTTTCCTTATTGCTAAAGATGACAATTTTTATTTTTTTTTATAGAAGTTTGTGAGGTAGTTGATGATAATGAGTTTTCTATTCAATTCCTAAGTAGTGGCTGTTGAAGTGAGCATGTGGCAACAAAATGATAATGATGCTAGTAAAGTGCATAATTTTTGGCAAAGCATGCAATTTGGCCTTTGGGTGATTATTCACTTAGACAAGGTTGATTTGTTGGCTTATCCATGTGGCAGTGACATATTGAAAGAACATTAGATGCATATGCACTTGGACAAACAGTGTCATTTCCATTCTTTCTATGATTGGTCATGGAAGAAGGTGTGCATGGCGAGCAGTTAATGTATGTATGCATTTTTTCTTGTTAAAGTTGTTGGGTTGGAAGAAAGGAGTTGGATGAAAATTAGATGGAAAAGTACTCATAGATTGGTTGTTGCTATTCTAGGCTGTTTGTTCTCCCATGGCTATAGAGTGAGGGTGTGCGAGTGGTGGTTAGATGGACAGTTATTTCCTAAAGGCATCTATCCATTCCCTTGAGAACATTGAGCTCTTTTTCAAGTGCTTAGAGGTAGAAGGGAGGAGGTCTAGAGTTTAGAGATGGGTTTTTCTAGCTAGCCGATCATAGAGCGGAGACATGTTGAAGGTGTGGGACTAGTTTTCATGATAACTTGGGAGAACCACATGGATTGGAAATATTATGATGGAAGAAAGGCCAAAGGAAGGAACAATAGGTGATGGGTTGAGGGAGTGGTAGCCCTCATAGGTTGTTAGTAGTGCCTCAAATCAAGGATCCTTTCATAGTTGCAAGAAAACCTAATTGATTGGAGACTTGAGCCAATTAGTTGAGGTAGAGGGTGCTACAAGCATTTTGTTTCAACAAGAGGCTTGCATGCTAAGTTGGTGGGATTGTTGCAATGAAGTATTATAGAAAGATTGTGATGGAAGAAAGGCCAAAGGAAGGAACAATAGGTGATAGGTTGAGGGAGTGCTAACCTGCATAGGTTGCTAGTAGTGCCTCAAATCAAGGATCCTTTCATAGTAGCAAGAAGACCTAATTAATTAGAGAGTTGAGCCAATTAGTTGAGGTAGAGGGTGCTACAAGCATCTTGTTTCAACAAGAGGGTTGCATGCTAAGTTGGTGGGGTTGTTGCTATGAAATATTCTGGGTAGTTGTAGGTGTGGGTAGCAGATCCTATGTTCGAGGTATTGTCCTTCAATCCACATGGTTGTAAGAGGAGATGTAGGTCATGATCATCTTCTGGTCAGCATATAGATGTGGAAGCTCACTACAAGATGTAATACTTTTGTAAGCCCATGACACTATGTATTCACACATAAGATTGAGGATTAGTGACATGAGGAGCATAGCTCAATCTTCTAGGAGCTTTTTGTCCAATTAAGGATTTCTCCCATGTGTACTTTTGTTGTATGTAAATTTTGTGTGATGCAAGTTTCTATGGTTTGCATTTGAGATGTTTCTCTTTTGTTCCTTTAATGCTTATGTCATGGGGATTGGCTGCCATTATAGGTGGTTAAATGCACGTAGAGGAGGTTTGAGGTGTCTCATCTTAAATTCATATGTTATTGTAATGAAGTGTGACATAACTACTTTGAGTTTATGGATCAAGGAATCCTTTAAAACACACCCCCTCATGATCTTCATTCATTATGTTAGAGCAACTTTATCAATCTACAATTTTTCAAACAAGTTAGTTGTTATGTATACCATGTTCTCATTTTGGAGTTATGATAGCAAATGGGGGAATCCTACCTTGCAATAGAAAATGCATAAATGTTTGAATATCAATGGGGTATGGAAATCAAAACTAGGTATGTTTGTACGATTTCTAGGAGGTTGTGATATAGTTTTGGAAGCCTAATGGCTATGAACCCTTGGACCTATCCTATGAGAATTTTCTAAATTGTGGATGCATTTCATAGAAATTGTTAACAACAAACCTTAAAAGTACTTACACCCAGATCAATAAATGTCATTAGCTTGCATTAGATGGAGAAGTTGCTTAAAAATGAACCTCATGGAATTATTGCCCAATTTGCACTATTTAGATCAATGAATCATTTTCTTTCATCTAGCTAGGGGGATTACGAGAATTTTTGTCTCAACATGCAACTATATTTGAAGAACCAAAAGGGTTACTGCCACAATGTACCTCCAAATATTTGTCCTTCCTAAGGAATTGTTGCAAGCAAGAGTCATTTGACCTAGCATAAGTCCTTACTATTCACTAGTACTTCTAATTGGGAGAAAGGATGGGTCTTGGCAACTTAGTATTGATATTTAAGAGCTGAATAAAATTACTATGAAAGACAATTTTTACCATTCAAATGATTGATGAACTCTTGGATGGATTGCATGGCTCTTGCTGCTTTTCCAAGATTAATTTACAATTAGGCTACCATCAAATCAAGATCACGGAGGAGGATATTCCTAAGATGAATTTGAGAACCCATGATGGCCATTATGAATTTCCAATCATGTTATTTGGCCTCACCAACACACTGTCAACATTTCAAAGCTTGACAAACAAAGCTTTCTAGCTATTTCTCAAAAAGTTAATTTTAGTCCTCTTTGATGATATCCTTATGTATAGTCGAATAGGGGAAGAACATCTCATGCACCTAGATCAAGCCCTCAAAATCCTTTTCACAATCAAAGTATGTGCCAAAAGCTCCAAGTGCTCCTTTGAACAAAACAAAATTAAGTACCTAGGGCACATTATTTCTTAGGAAGGAATCAAAGTGGATCCAAACAAAATTGAGGCTATGAAAAATTGGCCTAAACCCAAAACCCTCAAGAAGGAATTTTGGGCCTCACAAGTTATTACCACAAGTTCATCAAGGACTATGGGAAAATTGTAGTGCCACTTATAGCCATGTTGAAATGGATGTCTTTCATTGGATAGAGGTGGTAGAACAGGCCTTTGAAGTCTTTGGTCAACATGTTCAAGTGAAGATCGCCCTATTGGAGCTTGATACTAAGCAATCGCGACAATTCTGCACTCACATTCAAGATTTTGGTACAATGGCATAGTATGCAACCAAAAGACACAATGTGGGAACCATTTCTCCAATTGCAGCAATAGTTTCGTCATTTCAAGCTTCGAGGGGAAATCTTTCAAGGGGGAGGACATGTTAGGATCCCTCTCATCCTAACACTTTACTTTTGTATTAGATGTTGTTATGAAAAGCTTGGACACATAGGCTTTGTAAGTTGTCCCATTGGATGATTGTAATCATCCCACATGTACGGGAAGTGGTAATTCACTTGTATAGAACTAGTTTAAATAGAGGGCTTAGGCAAGAGGAAAGGCTATCCAATGAATATTTTGTATTAATCATTACTCAATGAAGGTTGCTCCCTTGAAGGGGCTCATGACATTTTGTAATGTGATTACGTGATTCCAATATAATATTGCTCCCTTTATTTCATTTGCAATGCATGTTCTCTATATTTCTGTTATTAGATTAATCTGTTGTAGGAAGAATCATAACAGCCATGGCATAAAATGAACTTCCATGTAGGTATTGAATATCACGACCTTAGTTGCATAAAGTGTGACCAAAGGTTGGAAAATCTTGCAAGGGTATTTGTCTCTATAAAGTTATAAACCACTAGGAGAGTTAGAGAGAATGGCCATATCATTTGTGAAAACTAATACAATGATCAACACATGATGCAATATAGAACCTTCTTTAACAATAACTTGTTGCTAGGGAAAGTCTTCAAGATTATCTAGGTAAGTCAAAACACTCCTATGTGACTCCAATTATATGCTTGCCAAAGTCAAAATTCATCATATAGTTGGAAATCGGGCAACAATTGTTTCTCAGTGCCTCATGGTGGATGTAATAAAGATCTATAAAATGTCTAGTATCATGCTGCCTTATGAAAATGAGATGTTTAGGAGTAGAGGCAAAGTCTTTGCTATAGTGTACAAACTAAAAGATTTTAAGAAGACCACTAAATGAACCCCCTTGATGATATCCTAAAGAGTAAAAATATGATCAATAGTATTGCAGTCATTCTTGAAGCTATCTGTCCTCTCACTTCAATTCCAATCCATGGCAAAAACTTGAAAAATATTTGCCTAATAATAAGTCATGTAGTTATTCAGGTCAGAATTATTTCTCAAATTAAGAATAGGATGGATGATGGGTTGTGGTGAAGAGGGAGGTAACTTCCAGCAAAAAATCTCACTAAATAGGCTTTACATAGAGGAAGACAATTCATATGCACTTTATATGAGAAACTAAGCTTGAAGTCCCTTATAATTTTGCTTCTTTCTGTATAACTTTGGAATATCTCTTATCATTTTTCTTGGTAAAAACAAATGACAAAAATATCTGAAGATTTGTGGAATCAAGTCTAATAAGATTGTGAAAGAAACTGTGACATATATGTCATCCTATGGGTTAAAGTCAAGAAAGGGGTTATGGCATAACTGGCATGTCCCTGCATAATTATGACAGCATAATAAACAATGAAATATGAGAGGAGAGAAACGCTGCCAAAAACTGATTTTTTTCACTTGTCATCAGTCAGGTATAAATAGATATACAAAGTTGAGGGTAAGTGGATGCAAACTGAGCTTGAGCTGAGCATGCATAACAACCTGAATTAGTCAACTTATGTGTAACGTGTGAACTATACATGTGCATGGATGCCTTGTTCAGTCTAACTGATATGCAATCAATGAACTGTACATCTGCATGGACATCTCATTCAGTCTAAATGGGATGCAATCAATGATGCCAAGTTCAGTCAGAAGATCCAAGGGAAACATATTTGAATCCACTTCGTAGGATATAAGTGTAAGGCCCATAGTAAATGGGATCCAACTTGTGATGACATGATCACCAACTTGGAAAGAGTGAGATAGTTGATGTCAGTCACATATTCCCTTGAATTTGGACTGACCGACTGAGAATGTTGAAAGATATTTGAATTTTGTTGTGATGTTGGGTAAGATGTTGCACAAAGGAAGGAGCTTTGTCTTGCTCCTATTTATAGATATAGCTGGAGTTAGAAGAATAAATGATATATTATAAAGTGCTAACTATTGGAAGCCATAATAACCTAGTTGTAACTATGTTGAAGGATAACCAAGTTGTTGTTCCATTGATTGTTTGGGTTATGATATATATGGATAGCATGGACTCAAGTGTTGACTGAAAACCTTGGTCTCACTATCAATTTGTAGATGAAAGGAAGTGGAGAAGCACAATTGGAAGCCAAGAAGCTTCTATAGTGTTTTCCAAAAAGTGACTCAAGGAGCAAGAGTCATGATTGAAAATGCTAGTGAGGGGTAGTACATAATTTCTTCAAACATGTTTGAGAAACAAGATAGCATGGACTCAAGTGTTGATTGAAAACCTTGGTCTCGCTATCAATTTGTAGATGAAAGGAAGTGGAGAAGCACAATTGGAAGCCAAGAAGCTTCTATAGTGTTTTCCAAAAAGTGACTCAAGGAGCAAGAGTCATGATTGAAAATGCTAGTGAGGGGTAGTACATAATTTCTTCAAACATGTTTGAGAAACAAGATAGCATGGACTCAAGTGTTGATTGAAAACCTTGGTCTCGCTATCAATTTGTAGATGAAAGGAAGTGGAGAAGCACAATTGGAAGCCAAGAAGCTTCTATAGTGTTTTCCAAAAAGTGACTCAAGGAGCAAGAGTCATGATTGAAAATGCTAGTGAGGGGTAGTACATAATTTCTTCAAACATGTTTGAGAAACAAGATAGCATCTTTTGGAGCATCAATGTTCTCCATTCAAGGCACAAAAGTTGCCATTTTTGAAAATTGACATAGCTCAACAAAGATGCAGTTGTGTTAATATTGAGTTGTGGGTTGGCCACCAATGAAATCGACGGAGAGAGATTCCCATGGTTGTGAAGGTAAGGGAAATGGTTGATATAATCCAAGATTTTGATTGGAAGGCTTATACTAGTGGCCACAAAATGAGTATTGATGAATAAATACACAAGCTTCTTAAGTATAGGAGGCCAACAAAAATATTCTTACAAGTTTCACAAGGTCTTCTACATGCCAATATGTTTATAGGAGGACAAATCAACCTCCTTCAGAAAAATCTAGCAAGAAGGGCTGACATGGATGCAAAGTTTGTACAACCACCCTTCTATCAAACTATAAAAGAAAGGCATTTGACTATCGCTATGACTGTTGCAAAGCAGCAATAATTGACCAAAGTAAGGATTTGAGTAATAGAGATCTTTCCACTCATAATATGCACATCGTACTCTCTAAATGCAAGAAGATCCACCACTTTAATTGGTGTCCTTCTCTTGAGGGGCTACAAACTAGCTGCATGAGTACTGTTAGGCCCAAGGTTTTTACTTGGTTAGATCACACTAAATATAACACAACCAATTTATTTACTTTTTCATTCTGATTCAATCAGTAATATGATAAAAAACTGATAATCTTCTCAAGTTTGTAAATTGTAAAGACAAAACAAAAGATTGTAAATAACACAAGAAAAATTTCCATGAACTCTTTTCAGCATTGGGCAGAAATAGATTGTTCATTACAAGCATAGCTAATATACATTCATCCTTAGAAAAGGATTTAAAATATTCATCTTTCTTTTTAATGTAGCTGATCAAATACTTCCATATTTTTATAATTTGCAACATGTTACATGAATCCAGTCAGTAGAGGAAAATCTCTCCTTCCAACCATAAGGTTTGTTTTTCAAACCAACCCCAAGCTAGGAGGTTCTCAAAACAGAACATCCTTAAACAGGTATATCGAAATATCCCTAAATAGGGATAATAGAAAAACAACAATGTCTCCAAAAATATGCAATAAAAAATTCTGAAATTTTATTTGCAAATAGAAAACCCATCAACAAACTCAGATCTATGCTCAAAATATTTTTCTGATTTTTCTATGATTTTATTAGAATTTCTGAATATGAAAAAGTTACAGGGAATCCACTAAAATTCCCCAGAAATTTCAGAAACGACTTTCATTATTTTTCTTATTTTCTTCCTAAGATGAATGTAACCAGTAGTATACAGGTTAATGCCCAAATACCTCAAAAAATGCCTTCAAAACCCTAGCCGCCCTTGTCAAAATCCTCAGAAAATCAGCACTAGATATGTTTCACTTGTCCTTTTTTGTTGCTATCTTCAATGATGCTCATTAACATGAAGACACCTTGCTGTAGATTATCCAAATCTGAACTTGATGCTTTGAATCTCATCTCCAAAAATGGCCTCCAAACTTGATAAAGAATTGCAGCTCTAAATAATGATGTGCTAGGGTTTCACAAACCAAAGCTCTTCCATCAAAACACAACCTTCTGATGTCAGAAGCCCAACTAAATCCAAATGTAGAAAACACTCAAATGTAACAGATAAGTAACTGCACCAATCAACTAAAGATCTGAAAGCTGATTAATTTGATTAGACAATCCAAGTCTGATGATTCAAGGTAATATAATGATGTTGAATGGTATATAAATTGCTCCTCTAAATCTGATGATTACTGCAGCAAAGTCTTGAAGTATCAATCTCAGTTCATGGATCCTCTTCTCCTAATATCTAGACTATGTGCTTTCACTTCTTTTGCAGTCCGTTGCTCTTTATATTTGTGAAGTTCTGTTCCGTCTCTCCTTTATGCCTGCTTCTGAGTATGACTTCTTCTCTCGGCCTGTGACTCAATGATTAGCATTTTTTATGTCTTCTTCTTCTTTACATGTGGGCGCCTTTTGTCTTAGTGCGGAGTAACCTGATCTCGGCTTCTTGGATCAGCGTTGATGTCTTATTCTTCTATTGGGCCCTGAGATTGCTTCTCTAGCATGCGTTTTTGTTCTTCTCTTCATATTATCTCTGCTTCGTCTTGGTCAATCGATTTTCCCTGTTTTTGATGATCCCACTCCTCATTGCTTATGGCTAGATATAGGTGGTATCTCAACAGTCGTATTCTTCCATCCTTCATGCATCCCTTCAAAAGAAGCGTCTGGTCATTTGCTGATGGTGTCCCTTCAATACTTGATTATGTTTGTATTTGTCTTCATTTTGGGTTTGTGTTTGATTGGCTGCATTAGTAATTGATTAGTATATAATATATAGGTAATGGATACAATTATATTTAAATACATGCATGTATGTGTGTGTGTATATATATATGTAGATCTTTTATCTATTTGAAAAAATGCAAGTGTATTGGAACATATACTTATCTTATGATGGGGACATCACATCTGACTAGAGGGAGCCCATATGTCTCTTTGAAACCAAGGATACTCAAGGGTTTCAGACCTTAAGTCAAGTTGCAGCAGCAATAAACAAAAAAACTCACAACATAATGTGCTCTAAAAGACCCCTAGAGAGTTATATAATAACTCCCAAAGATATGAATTAATTTCAACCCTTGAATCACCACCTCTTAATCCAAAGCTCCACATTAAAAACCTAAAAATTGATCCAATGAGCTCCTTGAAACCCATGCCCCCTTTTCCTTTTTATCACATGCTTTTTAAATTCACTTAAAGTACATAAAAAAGGGATAACCTTAAGTCTTCTTTTGGCTAGGAGTTACTTAAGTTGCCTAAAAAGACGTGCCCACAACTTAAAATTACTTAAGTTCACTTAAGTTGCATAAAAAGATGTGCACACGACTTAAAAATAGAATATAATACAAACCAAAGACTCCATACTTACCCAATAATGTTTTACATCCTCTTCCTCTTGGGTAATCCAAAGAAAAGACAACCAATGTGCTGCTAATCCTCATGATTTGAGCTGGGGACGTTACAGTCCTCCCCACCCAAAGAATGCTTGTCCTCAAGCATTTGTAGACTAGGATGCTTAAGAATCTCCTCTCCTTCCGATGTTGCATCCTCCAAAGGCAAGTTTTTCAATTTGATGAGATATTCAGAAATTACCTTATTCCTCAACCTTTTCTCTCTCACTTGCAAAATTGTTTTTGAAATGAGTATCAATTTACCTTCTTCATCCATGGGAGGCAGTTCCGTAGGAGTCACTTGATGTTCAAGAGCCCTCTTGAGGCATGACACATGGAATACATTGTGAATTTTGCTTGTAGCTGGTAACTCTAACTCATATGCTACTTCACCAATTCTTTTGATCACTTTGAAAGGCACATAAAATCTTAGTTTAAGCTTTTCTGCTCCACTTACCTTCAATGAAGATTGTCTATGAGGTTGAAGATGCACAAATACCATGTCTCCCACCTCAAAAGATCTCTCAACCTGATGGAGATCAGTATATCTTTTTTGCTGTTCCTATGCAATCTGAATATTATTCTTAAGTGCCTTAAGGATCTCTTGATTCTCTTTTTCCCACTCAAGAGCTTTTGGAGCTCTAGAATTAGAAAAAATCAAATCCACAAATGTTGAAGCTTCATAACCATAGAAAGCTTTGAAAGGAGTCATACCTATGCTTATATGATATGAAGTGTTGTAATAGAATTCTGCCAAATGTAACCACTTTGCCCATGCTTTTTTCCGCTCAAGACATAGTTACTTAAGTAGCCTTCAAGCCATTTATTTACAATTTCAGTTTGACCATATGTTTGTGAATGATAACTAGTGCTATGATTGAGTTCTATTCCAACCAACTTCATCAGCTCTTGCCAAAAAGTGCTGATGAATATGCAATCTCTATCACTTACAATTCTTTTGGCACACCATGAAGTCTGAAAACTTGTTCAAAAAATAGACCAGCAACTTGTGGTGCTTTAAACTCGAAAGGCTTTGGCATAAAATGAGCATATTTAGTGAGTCTGTCTACCACAACAAAAACACAGTCCTTACCATTGACCTTAAGCAACCTAATAATGAAATCCATCAATATTTGACATTTGTTCCCATTTTTTATTGGGAATGGGAAGTGGTTGTAACAACCCTGCTAGGAAAGAAACTTCAACCTTGTTTCTTTGGCACTCTATGTATTCCCTCACATGTTTGATAACATCATCTTTCATATCTTTCCATGAGAATCTTTCACGAATGTACCTATATGTCTTCAAATAGACCGAATGACCAACAAGCTGATTGTTATGGACAACAATAAGAATCTTATGTTTGAACTTACTTTCTGATACTAAATAGATTCTATCTTTATAATAGATGACATCATTCAACACTTTATACCTTTCATCATCGATTTTATCATCTAGAATATCACAAGCATCCTGATTTTTTGAATATTCTGCTAATATGTGATCCTTTCAAAAAGTTGAAATTTTTGAAAGTGAGCAAAATGAAGGGTTTCTAGATAATGCATCAGCAACAACATGATTTTTTTCCTTGACAAATTCAATGTCAAAATCATACCCTTGAAGCTTACTTACCTAATGTTGTTGTCTCTCATTAAATCATTTTTGCCCCATGAAAAACTTGAGGCTATTATGATCAGTCCTCACAATAAACTTGCTGCCCACAAGATATTGACGAAACTTTTCAAGTGCATGCATGATTGCCAACATTTCCTTGTCATATGTGGAGAACCTCCTTTCGACCTCATTCAATTTTCGGCTCTCATAAGCAATTGGATGCTTGTCTTGCATCAAAACAACCTCAATACCAATATCGGATGCATCACATTCAAGCACAAAAGGCTTAGAGAAATCTGGTAGAGCCAAAACAGGACAAGTACTCACTACCTTCTTAAGATGATCCATGATTCTTTGAGTCTCGACCGTCCAAGCAAAGGCATCCTTCTTGGTCAAATCTATCAAAGGAGTGGTTAATGAAGAAAACCCCTTCACAAATCGTCTATAGTATGTGCATAGACCAATGAAGCCCCTCAATTGGGACACGTTCTTTGGTGGTGGCCAATCAAGTATTGCTTGAATCTTCTCCTTATGTGCCTTCACTCCATTTCCAATGACATCCCAAATACAATAGCTTGGTCATACCAAACTCACACTTAGAAGCTTTCACAAAAAGGGAGTTAGTCACTAAGATGCTTAATACCTCATAAAGATGCCGAATATGCTCCTCCCATGTCTTGTTGTATACTAAGATGCCATCAAAGAAAACCAACACAAATTTCCTCAATTGCTTGTTGCATACATGGTTCATGCAAGACTGAAAAGTAGTTGGAGCATTTGATAACCCAAAGGGCTTTACCAAATACTCGAAATGTCCATAGTGGCACCTGAAAGTTGTTTTGTGCACGTCCTGCTCTTGGACCTAAATCAGATGGTTTCCTGAATGAAGATCTATTTTGGAAAAATAGATCGCTCCATGTAGCTCATCCATCAACTCATCAATACATGAAATAGGTTACTTGTTCTTGATGGTCTTCTTATTTAGTGCACAATAATCATTGCACATCTTCATAGTACCATCCTTCTTCACCAAGACAATAGAAGAAGCGAAGGGACTAGAACTAGGTCATATATGTCTTGCATCGAATAACTCGTGAATAGTCTTCTCAATCTCATCCTTGAATCATTTAGGATGATGGTAGGGGTTGGTAACAATTGGCTTGTTGTCCACAAGCTCAATAACATGCTCAAATACATGACCTGGAGGTAGCCCATGTGGTAGATTTGCAAATACCACACTATGCTTGTCCAACATTCCCTGTATGTCAACATGATATCCACACTGTCTTGTATCAGTAGACTTATTTGAAATGATACACTGTACCCACTCAACCTCTGAATGTCAAAAAACTCTCTCCATCCTCCTAGCTGAAATAACTCTAGGAGCATCTGAAGATAAGCCCTGTAATACCACCTTTCGATGTAATGACCCTGCTCAAGTCTGACCTCAAAATGCTGATTGAAGGCTCAAGGAATTTCGTTAAACAATTCACATGCAAACTTCTAACTTGCTGGTCTGAGTTATCAGACTGATTGTATGCTTGATAAATGTTGAAAGGAGACTTCAAATGATTACAATTCAACACTTTAATGTCTAAACTATCATCTAGATGCATATACAACCTCCTTTTATCATTTACAATGCACTTCAATGATTTCTATATGTAAATTATTCATCTTCAGCCACTCGACATTATGTCAAACAGTTGGCATACAATGGGTATATGACTGTTACAATATTTCAGTTTGCAAGGTCTGCCCTTTGACTGAAAATGGGTGATGCAAATGTTTAATAATGAATGCCAAATGATCTAGCAATGAGCTGAGAATGAAATGCACTTTCCTTTACATGAGTTCCTAATGAATAAATGCATACCTATAGCCAAGCACATTTTTACAAACACTTGGCATGCAACCCAATACTTTAATCAAAATGAACATTATGCTAGACAATAGACATGCAACTTATCTCCCCATTTATTGATTGACAATTTGCATCCAATAGTGACATAGATTAGCCAAGACTCTTGGCTTTGCAATGATATCTCATGCAATGCCAAAATCTGAAATGAATGTAAATGATCTCCTGTAGCAGCAACACTTAACTTATAATGCAACTATGAAATGATATAAAATGTGATACACCTTATTACAGTTCTGATATCAATCATTACGATGCTATTCAAGATGACACTTTCTCATAGCAAACTAAAAATATCAAACCCTACTGACTGCAATTTGTATTCAGACTTATTGTTAATGCAAAGTATGCAGAAAATACTAAGAGAACCTGAAATATGATGTTGGAACTGAAGTGGCAAACTGTAGAAGACATAATCAGAATTTTCTGAGATTTTATGAGCTTCCCAATGCCAAAATTGCCCCTGTTATTCCAGCGCCTAGGTCTGATTAAGTACCATGAATTTTTGTTGCAATATTGTTGCCTTCTGATCACCAACTCATCCCTATATGTCCAATGCTCAGCCTGTTGTGAATTTCTGGAAAACGCAGCCCCTGTAATGCCTTCTATTCGATGGTATCAAATCTGGAAATGACTATTCATGAGTTACTGTAGCGATTCACTATTCACGAGTTACTGTAGCGCTTCACTATTCACGATTTACTGTAGCACTTAACGACAATTCAGATCTGCAAGTAATAATCTTAAAAACCCTTATTCAGAAGTACAATAATACATCAGCTATTGTACTCAAATATATTTCATAATGTAGCACAAATGGAAGACTAAAGTATCTTCCTCCCAGCTGCAATAATTCAAGTGATATTTCACACCCTCAAAATTGCTTACCAATTAAGAGTTTCCGTTCTCAATGGCCAAAGACAACTGCAGAAACCCTAGGCTCCACAACCATCAAACATCAACATCAACAACAACAAATCTGGATGATAGGAAATGAGCCTTCAATGCCTATTTATTCTTTTTCCTCAATAGGTCGGCCTCCTTCTAGAACTTTCCCAAGTCACCTTCTAGAAGGAATATTATTTTATTTTATTTTATTATTTTGCACTTTATAATAAAATAATTATTCATAACATAAAGTGCAAACATAACATTAGTTTATAACATGAGGTTTCTAAAAATAGAAACATATCATTAGAACACCTCCATATGAAGAATAAATCACCAAATGAGCCAACCAATCAACTGGGTATCTGCCAAATGACCCTCTTATCAACCTCCATTAGCCTATGAAGATCAAGAATAGGCTAATTCCTCTAAACTCCATTGCTCACGAAAAATGGGACATTACATTCGACCACTTGCTGTGAAACTCAACTACATAGTCTTAAAGTTCGTGACATAAGGATATAGAATGCAACCACTGAACGCCCAATGCAACATTGGTATCCTCAATGTCAACCACATAAAAGTCAATAGTAATTGCCCAAGATCATACTTGTAATGTCCCCTTCTAGTTGACATTGACATATCAGCAAGATTAGCCTATTAACGGCTCTCGTAGGCTAATGAGGCATGGTGAGAGAGTCATTTGGCAGTCATTTGGTGTTTACTTGGTTCAGTATTTGATTGGAGTAAGGTTTTCCATCATATATCATTATTATTTCTATTTATGGAAACCTTATTTTATAATTTGTTGTTGAGATGCACTTTATTAATAATATTATATTTTATAAAGTGCAAATTAATTTAAAATATTCTAGAACCTTCTAGAAGTCAAAAAATAATATTATTTTGTTAAGGCCGACCTCTAGAAGAAAATGAATAAATAGACCATGAGGTCTCACTATTGGGCATCCAGATTTGATGTTGTTGAGTGGTGATTTCTTCTTGAGCATTTGTGGAGCCAAGTGGTCTGCAGATAATCAATTGATCTTTGGGAACGAAAACTCCCATTGATTGCATAACTGAGGGAGTGAAATATCTCTTGAAGGGTTGCAGATTGGAGGTGATAATTCAGTCACTTCATCAAGCAAAATTTGTGGCCAAGGGCCAATTTTGAGGAATTCGATTTTGGGGAAGTATAGCATCTTTGGGCATTGTATCATTGCACTCTAGGGTATTGAAATTTGAAGAAGGAGATCAGATTCTATTTCCAGAATTCTGAAGCTAAATCTGAAGCACTCAAGGACGCCATCAAGAGGGACAAATTTGTTTGTGGGAGCTTTAATGTGCATCGATTTATTCCTTGACTTGGTGCACCTTCATCCTTGGGTCATATTGATCTCATTTGAGGAGATTGGGAGCTAGAAATATTGGAGATTATTTACTTTGAAGATTCAGATTTTCCATATCAGCATAATTGAAGATCATAAGAGCTACGACTTTGCATGAGGAGCCTCCAATAAATTTCGATTTCACTCAAGGAGGGTGGCGCATGGTTTGAGGAAGAAGGACGACCCTTTGGAAGGTGATTTGAAGTGCTCAAAGGTTCCTAATTATTTAATATCTGCCACTTCATTTGCAACAGGGGCGACTGGTCCAGGGTTCGATCTGCATACAAGGAGGCTTATTATGATAGGATATTGCTTGCTTCTTCATCACAGCTTCAAGGCAACTTCATTTCCAGGTTCCATTGTTTGTTCCATGCATATTATAAGTCATTTATTTGCATAATGAGAAGTACGGCTGTAGGTGACAGTCTATAACAGACCTAAGCATTAATTCATATGTACTTTGCCAAGAGTCTTGGCCATTTGCTGTTATTATTGTATTGATGCATTCACAATAATAATTGGAGATATAAGTTGCTGATTACAATAGATGTTCTTGTAATTAAATTGTAGATGATATGATGCATGGCAAGTGTTTAACATAATGTCTACTTGCTGTAGCTAAACATTGCATACCTAGTTTCTCATATATTTGCATAGAAAATCCAAAAGAATTGCATATTGCATATAGATCAGATTGTGGGCACTGTAGAGGTGTTAAAATCAACCTTAGTATTCATTTCTATCAAGCAACTTCGAACTGAAACACTACATCAGCAAGTTACAAGGTTGCACATGAACTGTTTGACAAAGTTACAAGCAGCAAATTAGGGCAAATTGTGATCAGTTTGAGCAAGGCTCATTACAATACTCAATTATGGGACACGGCTAACACAATGCAACATCATGTCACTCGTTGTCTGCACTTGGAAATCATCACGCTCTTCAACTCGCAAGCCTCACTTCTTCACATAGGACAAATCAATGAAGTTGTGGGTATCCCCACTTATTACGCAAGTAATTGGTAAAATATTTTGATGATATTAACAAGAGCAATGTGCTCAATAAATAGTTTACAAGATTTACAAAAAACGGGAAGTTTCTAAAAAGAAACTCCAGATAAGATCAGAGACGATCTTATCACTAAATTACAATAACTTGGTGAGAATGTCTGTTGTCTGCTCCTCTGTCGGAACATACAACAACTGAACTGATCCGTCTTCAACCAGCTTCCGAATGAAATGACAACGAGTTTCCACATTCTTGGTTCTTTCATGGAAGACCGAATCCTTGGCAAGTTTGAGAACTCCCTAATTGTCATAGAACAAGGGAGTCAAACCTACTTGAGATATTTGCATATCCGCAAGCATCCGGCAAAGCCAAACTGCCTCACATGTTGCTTTTACTGCTCCCCGATACTCTACTTTTGTCGAGGAGAAAGCCACTGCCTGCTGCTTCTTACTAGTCCATGTGACTGCACCGGATCCCAAACTGAACACATACCCAGACGTTGATTTCTAGTCATCAACTGAATCTGCCCAATCTGAGTCTATGAAACCACTAAGTTTAGGATCATGACTCTGAGTGTACAAGAGTCCATAGTCAGAAGCGCCCTTCACATAATACAACACACACTTCACTGCTACCCAATGATCAACCTTGGGGGCTGTCATGAAGCGTGATATGTAGCTCACTGCAAAACTGAGGTCAGGTCTAGTGGCAGTGAGATAGATGAGGCTGCCCACTAGTTGCCTGAACAAGGATTTATCTACCACAAGTGAGTCGGACTTAGCTGACAACTCAAGCCCTTTTTCCATGGGTGTGGAGGCAAGTTTGCAATCCTGCATTTGGAACTTATCCAAAAGACTTCGAGCATACTTGGAATGGGAGATGAAGATGCTGCTCTCGATCTGCCAAACCTCAACACTTAAACAGTAATGCAAAAGTCTCAAATCTGTCATGTCAAATGTGCTGCACAAATCTTGTTTGATCTCATCGATCAAATGTGCCGAGCTGCCAGTAATGATCAGGTCATCCACATAGACAATAACAATAAGTATATCAGTACCAGTCTGTTTGACATACAGGTTAGAGTAAGATGGACTCCTCTGAAAGCCATGTTTTGTGAGGTACTTATCTATCTTTATGTACCAAGCCTGAGGAGCCTGCTTCAGGCCATAGAGTGCTTTGACCAATCTGCACACCTTCTGTTCTTGACCAACAACTTTGAAACCTAGAGGCTACATCATGTAGACCTCTTCCTTCAACTTATCGTTGAAAAAAGCACTCTTGACGTCCATCTGATGGACTATCAAACCAAACTGGGCTGCTAAGACAAGGACGAGCCGTATGGTACTCATTTTGGCTGTAGGAGCAAAGGTCTCCTCATAGTCAATGCCTTCTTTTTGTGAGAACCCTCGTGCAACCAAACAAGCTTTGTACTTGTCAAGGGTTCCGTCAACTTTGTATTTCACCTTGTACACCCATTTGCAGCTAATGGGCTTCTTCCCTGGAGGAAGATCAGAAAGGACCCAAGTGTGATTCTTCTGAAGACTCTGGTATTCAGATTCCGTCGCCTTTTCCCACTCAGGAATTCCTTTAGCCTCTGAATATGTCTGAGGCTCATAGACACTGTGGATGTTGGCCATAAGAGCAAAATTGACTATAGGTTGTTGTTTGCTCTTATTTCTAGATGATCTACCCTCAACGAGCTCATCCTGTCGAAGATCACTGATAGTCTTAAGCCACCATTTTGGCCGGAAAGTAGAACTGCCAACATTAGATGTAACAGGAGGAGTTGGAACTGGTTTTGGAACAAGTTCAGTAGGGGGATCTTCACTATCATCAGGAGGAAAATCAGGTTGAGCATCATCAAAGACTGAGTCTTCGTCATCCCTCTCATCAGGTGAACCTAACGGAAGTCGAACGCCCACATTAGGAGCCTGCAAAGGCTGATCCTCTGAATGTTGAACAGGTGAGGAAAGGTGAAATGGTCCTCGTTCCTCATCAAAGACAACATCCCAACAGAAGATAAGACGATCAGTGTCTATATCAATCAGCCGATATGCTTTATGGTTGTCACTGTACCCTATGAACATTAGTTTCTGGCTCTTGGAGTCTAACTTAGAGCGCTTGGCATCTGGAATCCAAACATATGCAAGAGAACTGAAAATTTTGAAATGATTGATCCAGGGTTTGCGACCAGTCCAAACTTCCTTAGGAGTCTTCCCCTCAACGGCATGAGTGGGTGACCTATTAAGGAGGTAGACAACAGTATTGACAGCTTCTACCCAAAACTTGGTAGGAACACTCCTATGTTGCAACATGGAGCGAGCCATCTCAACAATCATACATTTGCGCCACTCTACAACACCGTTTTGCTGAGGAGTGTAGGGTGTGGTTAACTATCGTTTAATCCCGTGTGTATCACAAAAGTTGGAAAATGCACTAGAACAAAATTCCCCCCCATTATCTGACCTAAGAGTTATTATGCAAGAACTGGACTCTTTTTCTACCAAGGCCTTAAACTTCTGAAATACATTAAAGACTTTTGATTTCTGCTTAAGAAAGTACACCCACATTTTCCTACTAAAATCATCAACAAAAAGTAGAAAGTACTTGCAACCAGTTACAGAAGGAGTAGACATAGGCCCACAAATATCAACATGAACTAATTGAAGTACCTTCACCAAGAGTCTCCATCTGGGAACGATGTCCAATGCTGCTTCCCGGCCTAACAAGCACCACAAACACCCTAATGCTAAGTTTGAATGTTAGGTAGTCCAACTACAAGTCCCTCCCGAGCAAACTGAGAGAGATAGTGCACATTCAAGTGTCCATACCGCTGGTGACAGCTGAATTCCTAACTGCCATGGCTAACTCCGAAGAATCACCGGTGTCCACAAGCCTGTAGAGGCCATGATCCTCTATACCCACGGCCACCGTTGTGTGAGTCTCCCGATCTACAATAGAACATTTGTGTGAGTTGAACACCACATCCATCTGAGGAAAATGCCGCATTATCTGACTAACTGAGAGAAGGTTGATCTCCATATCAGGTACATAATACACGTTGAGGAATATGAGATTCCTCCAACTAGACCGAACCTGAACAGTGCCTGTACCAACAACTGTGTATTCTTCGCCTCCTCCAAAAATCACTGAGTCAGTGCAAGGGGAAAAGTCTGTGAACCAGTCACGCTGATGAGTGAAATGAAGCGAGACACCAGAATCAATGTACCAAGCAGAGGATTTGACATGGTCTACAAGCCTTTTTGCCATGAGTGCATAAAAGGAAGATTCCTTATGCTCGGAGCGCTCGGCGATATTCGCTTTCTGCTGAGACCCTCCTTGCTTCTTTTGTTCAGAAGCCAAACGTGCATGACAATCCTTCTTTATGTGGCCATATTTGTGGCAATAGTTTGCACTGAATATTCTTCTTCTTAGGGCTGGTTGGGGTTCGACTAGACCCCTTCTGCTGTGAAGGCTGACCTTTCCCTTTGTGTTTGGGCTAGGTTTTAGCTGCAAAGGCTTGCTCCATGGAGGATGAGGATGCACTACTACTAAACTGTTGTTTCCAGCAATTCTGCTGCAAGAGGATAGTGCAAAGTTCTGGAAACTTTAGGTCAACATTAGTAGACGTAATGTTGAGAGTCTCTATGAAATGTTCATAGGACTTAGGTAGGCTCTTCAGAGTGATCACGACCATGTCTTCTTCCTCCATTTTCCGACCAATCGCCTCCAATTGATCTCTGATCTCCTGGATTTTGTTCAGGTGCGCTTGCAGAGTTGTTTTCTCATCCATCATGATAGAAAACAACATATTCTTCAAGAAAAACACACGGCTTTTGTCGGAAGTTTCATGCAAACCCTTCAAGTGATCCCAAATCTCCTTAGCTGATTTTCCAGATGGAATCTAAGGGAGTTGATCATCTGTGATTGAAAGCTTAAGAAGCATTACTGCTTCACGATTCTGCTCATCAAACTTCTCTTGATCCTTACCTGCCACTGTGAGATGAGTAACATTGTCGAGGATCATCTGATCAAGGCAGCGGTATTCAAAGATGGTCATCATCCACTACTTCTAGGTGTTGTAATTTTTGTCGTTGAATTTCTGACTGCCCTCCAACATAAGATTATTTAAATTGGCCATCTTCATGCTTTTCGAGGCACAAAAAATGAGGAACTAAGAAGAGGCTTATGCACAAAACCTAAGGCATGAGTTTCAAAACAAGGAGGCAGGTTTAGGCACAAAAAACAATGTAAATCCGTTGGCACAAAATTTGAGGCACAAAAAACGATGCACCCAAAAAAATCGGAAACCAACCCAGTTAGATCTCGAAAAACCCACCAAGAATTTGTAGTCAAAAAAAAAATCGACTTGATCTGAAGGGTCAAAACCCTAGACGAAGCTTTTGGGAACCCTAGCCACCATGGATGACCAGAAAATTGCAGATAATTTCTGGAAAAACACCAGAAAATAAGCAGATTCTCCAAAAAAAAAATGCCACCAAATCGTAGCAAATAGGTAACAAAAACGCGTGGCCAAGAGGGCAAAGAAACGTGTGCTAGAAGAATATGAGAAAAACGCATTCAGGAAAATGAGAATCCCGTCGCCAGAAGAACAAACCGCGCGGCTAGAACATAAAGAAAAACGTGCACAAAACTTGCTCAGAATCACGTTTACAGGAGAAAACGCGTCCTACATCCTCAAAAACAAGAAGAAACATGACCAGAAGAGGTTACAAAATCTGCCACAAAATCCTGTTGCCAAAACGCGACGCCCTAGGATCAGAAACGCGATGCCAGAAGTCGGCCAAAAGCTTCGAATCTTAGCCACGAAAATCACGAAATTTTACCAGAAAAGCCACGCAACCAGAAGAATACGATTTTAAAAAAATCGTGTCTCAAAAACGTGGTCACAAACCCACAATTTTACAAAGCCCTCGAAATTCCACAAAAATGCAGATCGAAAAACCTTCGAAATTTTTTTCAGAAGAGCCATAGGAAAATTACGAAAAAAAAATTCGAAATTTGTACTCTAAAAAAAAAATCTTCAAAATTTTCTGAAAAGATTTTATAAAATTTTTAATTCAAGGACTGAAAAAAAAATCTTAAAAGGATTTTTATGAATTAAAAATTCAATTTTGAGCTTGTTGGCTCTAATACCATATTACGCAATGTCAGAACCCTGGTGGTTCTCAAATTGAAACCCTAATTGATTTTTGTTTGTTTTTGCAAATTTTTGTTTTTTTGTATTTTGATGAGTTTTCAGGCAAAATTGTAAAGCTGCGATTTCTCTCAAAATTGCTAATAAATTCATACAAATTTAAATAACTCTAGAAAAGCTTGGGAAATGATCAGAGAAGGTAGGCGCACTGTTTATTATTACTTCCAAAGCATTTACAATACAAAAATCTGAATAAGGCATGAGTTACAATAAATTTATTGAAAAAAACCTGATTTCTCTTTAATGGCGGCTGTAGCAGCAATAAATGCACATAGAAATTAATAACCCCACTTTGCTCTCCAGTCACAGGCAAGAAATAATCCCCAGTACCAAGGCGCCCAAAAAGAAAACACCAGAAGTTGAAGAATACAGGCGTTCCTCTGAAGATGTGAAAGTACGGCCAAGAAAGGTACAGAAAAAGTACGGCTGACAGCAATAAATGACAAGGTACGGCCTCCAAGAAATGTTGCCAGATCTCTGGAAAGTGCCCTCTGATGAAGTCGCCTTATTGATCTGATGAAGATTCTCTGCTAACACTGAATAACTGACTCAATAAATCCAATCTGTGATCTCTGTATGAAACCACCAAGTGCAAGCTTCAGCTGGTATTGCACAGCCTCAGTCTGCCTGATCTCTGAAGAGTTTTCGTTCTCCAGAAACGATCGTCTGCCAGAAACCCTAGGGTTTGCAAACTCCAATGCTCAGAGCAAGAAAGACAAATTAGAATAACATTTCATAATGGTTCGATTTGCCTTTCATTGAATAAATATATCCTCTTCATTAAAATTCGACCCAATGCTCCTTTTTAATTAATCATTTAAATAAAATGATTTATTTCACCTTTGATACTTAGGAGAAATATTAAATAATTAAATGGCGCCTCAATTTAATGAATAATAAATATTCACTAAGTCAAAAATTAATACTTTATTATAAAGTATAATAAATACTTTATAACTGGCCATTTTAATTAAATATTTAAATATTTCAATAAAGTGAATTTAATATAAAGTCAAATTATTAAATATTTAATAAATCATTAATTACTCCTTATTTCTCTGTCTGATCACCCAACTGCTGAACTGGGTTGACTCTGAGCTGAATGGTTGAACCAGGTGCCCTGCCCAAAATAGCAGCTTCCGCCTGACCTAACTTTCTAAAAATAGAAAGTTCCTGAAAAAGCACTCTGGAAGATTCTGCGAAGGCCCAACCTGACACAACTGCAAAACTGGAGCTACCAAACACTGAGTAACTGCCCCAGATGATCCTCTGCACCTATCTGTCAGCCTACGAGGATCGAAATAATAGGCTCACTCCTCGACAAACAGTGTCAGCTAAAACGGGGACATGACACGCAAGTAATTGGTAAAATATTTGATGATATTAACAAGAGCAATGTGCTCAATAAATAGTTTACAAGATTTACAAAAAATAGGAAGTTTCTAAAAAGAAACTCTAGATAAGATCAAATAAATATTGAGCATTAATAAATTACACTAATTACAATAATTTACAATATTGAGCATTAATAAATAAATAATAAATATTATTTTAATACCACTATCAATCAACACAACAACTCGTTGTCCCTGTATGACGCCCTTTACTCTGAAGGCATTAAAATGAGTAGTAGTGAAGGTTGCAATCACACCATCTATCTAGGCCGAATCATCCTGGTGCTCATCTATGTCTATTTCCCCATCCATCTGCTCATGTTGCTCATCAAGAACTTGTGTCTCCAACTCATCATCACTAGGTTCCTCAAAAACCTCAATCCAATGGGCCTTGCCTCCAATTCTACATTTATGTCCAGGTGTCCAAGGCTCAAGACAATCAAATCAAAGCCTCTTTCATCTCAACTCATCTCTCAAATCATGAGATGCACCACCCACTGGCTTAGACATCTCACCTATTGGTCTAGTATATTCTGGTTTCTTGTACTTCCTTTGCGGAAAACTTTGTGATAAGGGTCTCTACATAAACTTGCTAGGAAACCTAGCCTGTGGTGTAGATAGTTCCATATTCCTTGCATGCTTAATAGCATCCTGCAAGGTTGGCAGATCAAAAGCTTTGACCCAACCTTTGAGAGGTTCTGACAAACCCTCTATCAACCATGAAATCAACCTCCTTTCGGACACATCAAAAACCATTATTGACAACAACTGAAATTCTAAGATGTATGCATCAAGTGTCCCAACCTATCTCAACTGAGCCGACTCTCTGAAGTGTGCCTGTGAATCCTTGCGGTCAAACTGCTTTATCAATGTAGTCCAAAATTGATCATAAGAAACTGTCACACCATGACCCTGCATCACTAAACCATGATAGCACAACTCGTGCAACTCTTTCAAGGTGAAGGGTAGAAAATTTGATGGCCTCAATCTCCTTCATCTGATTCAAGGCAAGGTAAGTATCCAATTTTTGAATCCAAGCCTTAGTTGTACTCTTGGATGATCCATCGAAGCTCGGCAAGGATAGACGTCCCAACCTTTTCTGCAACCCATAATTCTACTTCTCTTGATTCCACTTTTTTTGCTTTGGCGTGGTGCATTTGGTGACCTCCAAGTAATCTCAAAATGAGATGGCTGATTGAAAATCTGCCCCCAAAGCTTGATACTTAGCCAAAATTTCAGCATCCTCATTGTCCTCCATAGGTTCCTCTTGCGTAAGCTCATCCTCTTGTATAAATGTAGGCATGAAGGGTCTAGATTGTGATGACCTTGAAGGTTGCTGGTAGAATGTTCATTGTTTTCTGCAGCTTTTCTATTGTCCTCTCTTTCCACATGCACTAGGTTTCTTCCATTTGTTATATTGTGGGTCATCTGACTTAAATACAGATTGGTGTTTTGTAACTATCTTAGCATTTCTGCAAACATTATGTTTTACCTTCTCTTCAATTGATGATGGTTGTTGTTCACTGTTTGCCATTATTTCCCTTTTTTTTTTCTAGGTTGTGACTGCCTTTTCCATGCATGCAACCAACCCAAATAGGTTGCCAAGTCTTGCAGCTTTGATACCACTGTAATATCCCTGAATAGGGATAATAGAAAAACAACAATATCTCCAAAAATATGCAATAAAAAAATTTGAAATTTTATTTGCAAATAGAAAACCCATCAACAAACTTAGATCTATGCTCAAAATATTTTTCTGATTTTATAGGAATTTTTGAATATTTTTGAATATGAAAATGTTACAGAAAATCCACTAAAACTGCTCAGAAATTTCAGAAACAGCTTTTGTCATGTCCCCAATTTGATTTGGAATTTAAATTTTGCAAAGATGGGAAAGTGTTTTTGAACACTAGTTTTGATATTTTATTTAAATATAATAATAATATTTTAAATAAATAAATAAATAATAAATAAAATAAAATAAGAATACTTTTTTGGGATTGGTCAAGATTGGAGGAGAAAAAATAAAAATATAAAATAAAGAAGGTTGACCTTGTTAAGGTTTTCTATTTTGGGAGGGCTATAAAAAAAAGTAAAGTGCAAGTCTTTTGGATCCATTTTTCAGACCTAATTTCACTTTGGAGATTCTTCTCTTTGGCTGCAACTCTGGTTGGGCTTCATTCTGAGGACGAAAACCCTTGTAAATGTGGTGAGTTGGATGAAACCCTAGCTAACATTGTGGAGAACTCATGACGGAGTTCTATTTGCACTTCATTGGAGACAATTGATGGTTTGGAGCATCATTGCATAATCAGATTTGAAGTAGAATTATTTTGGCATTTTGTGAGCAAATTGCTTTAGGGTTTTCCCCTAATTTGGAGCATACCTAAGCGCCCACCTTTGAAAGGCGATTTTGCATATTTGGAGCAGCAAACCCTAAGCACTTGCCAAGGAGGAATTTCACCTTCTAGGGTTTGATATTTGAGGACTGTTTTGCATATGTTTGGTATGTATAATCATAGTTATAGATCTGATTTATCATGCAAAAATTCTGGGCATTGTTTGGCATGTTGTGCCCTATAGTCCATTGTAAAAATCAGATCAGAACTTTCAGTTTGTAGCAGCAGGATTTAATTCAGAAAATCAGATTTGTTGTTCCAATTTGGTTGCACTACATTGTGTATTTCATGGTGGATTTCATGCTTGTAATGATTATCAACTTGCGGTATCATTTGCCATCATCATAGTTTACATAATCGGACTCGGAGAATACTTGGCAAGCCCAAAAATTTTGACTCGGCAAATACTCAGCAACTTAAAAAGTAGTAAAATTTCTTATAAAAACACTTTTTTTTTGGCAAAATTTAGTTACAACATACCTATACACACTACATTGTGCACACATACATATCTATACACAAACACAGGATGTCAAGTTTGCATGCATATACGCACAAAGACATATCTATACACATACAATCACACAGTTTCTTGTTTCACTTATTAGTGTATCATGATATCATATTATCATCAATCATGTATGCATATCAATATTAAGTTTAACTGTTTAACTATTAAGTATGCATATCATTAATATGGTAATACCATAAAAATCTTTGTATAACTATATACAAAATTAAACTATTCATTATAATAATGTTCATTAAATTTTTTAATGTTTAAAAATGTACACATTATCAATTGACCAAAAAAAAATCATTGAAAAAAAGTCAAATCGTGCCAAACGATTTTCCAAAAAATCCAAAAAAATCGTCCAGGCTGCAGATTTATTAAAAATCGCGATTAATCACCAAGTCGTGCAGATACAATTACACACATCCAAAATGTGCCAAAAATGCGTCAAAACCGTGCGAAAACAAGCGCATTTCATCTATTCTAGGGTTTTCTGCGAGTACTCTGAGGGTTTTCCGCGAGTTTTTTGAAAAAGGACCACGATTTTTTTTGCATCCTGAGTCGAGAGTAAAAGCAAAGAGTACTTGCCCAAGCAAAAAATGGGAGAGTACTCAACCACTCGGCAATTAATCATAGAGTATGTAATCTATGATCATGAGACAATCACAAGAAACAATATTTATAGATGTCTATGTGCTGAGTAATTGAAATGACTAAATAGCTAAAGTTGCCTAGGAAGGCTAATAGAAAATGCGCTTAGTTTCAACAAGATTGTTTGAGAGTCATAACTTATAGAAAAGTGAACTTTCTCCAGAATTTCTTTTTCATTTAATGGGGGTATAATTCAATCTGAATGTTTTCTTGGCACATGCGCAGCTTGTATTTCAGCCTGTTGTGGTGGTGGTTGGAATTCTTATATCTGCTATATCCTTTATATTTTTGAGCCGGTCCATGCGGAATTATGGTATTCAAGGAATTCTCTTCCTTGATATTGCTGCAGATGAAACATCACACATACAGGAAGAATACAATAAAATCATTCAGGTAATAATATTTAGAATAGTGTATTTTATTCTTAGACCTAAGCATCACAGCTTCCTTTAAAATTTGGTTGCTTGGCAAATTGATGTATAACTGTGTCTACATCTCATTTACGTTTTTTTTGCAAATGACTGGTTTCAACAATGGTTTCATGGAGCATTTCTTTTTAATCTGCAGCGTGGGGCAACTCAACTTGCAAAGCTGTTTATTCCAGCTCTTGTTCTGTATGTGCTTCAGAAATGTTGGTTTTACATAGATATTCCCCTTGCATCTTTGCCTCATTTGAACTGTGGAACAGCAAATATTGTTATTATTGCTGTGTCAGTGGGAATTTCATGGTTTTTCCAAACCACAACTTTTTTGTATGCCTGCGTCTTGTTTTGGAAGGTCTGCTTTCTACAAGTAAGTTACTGCTCCTTGAAGATTTATTTTCTTAAACAAAAATTGTTCTTAATACCTATATTAAACATATATCCAGTGTCTTAATTTATCTTTCTGGCCACACACGATCAAATATTAGAGAGAAGGATCATATATTTATTTATTGTTTTTCTTAATTTATATTTCTCTGAATAGATAGAGATCAAATTCATATTGTATGAGCCTACAATTATATTTATGCGTAACTTGGCTTTCCATATATGAAAAAAAAAGGAGCTGAAGATGAAGGTGTTCAAGGAGTTGCTACTACAAGGGTATGATCCCGAGTTTTACTACAACAAATATACTGAGATAATAAAATGTCTCCAGTTCACAAGTCGGCGGTTCAGGCTATTTTTAGCCCTAACTGGTTCTATTACAGTGTTTTCAGCATTAGCTTCAATGTATGAAGTAGTTACCCATCTTAAAGGTGTCAGCATTTTCATGTCAGGTGAACTGCTGGTAAGTAATCAGGTTACCTTGGATTTACAAAGTATTCAGTTATCCATCTATTCATAGTTCCTACTTCTAATGGGTCAGATAATTAATTGCATAAGATAAATTTTTTGTAAAGAAGATAAATCCTACACAGATTTCAGTCATTGCCCTTTGGTGGGCGGCTCATTTTTAATCTTGGTGTATTGTATAGATATAAGTATATGCTTTCTCTGGACAATGGATTATTCATATATTGTTCATTTTTACCATCCATAGCACATTTATTGTAGAACAAATGTTCAGTTTTTAGCAAGGAATTTCAGATTTTAGATCTATGGTACAGGATTCTACATGACAATGAGTCTCAATGTAACAGATGTATGCTTATTATGATGTAAGGTTATTTGGAAAGTGGATTCAACTTATACTGTAACACAATCACAGCATATACCAAAAATGGGATCTCAATCTTTCTCATGCCATGGATAAAATAAAAAGATCATTTTCTACTAGCCTCTGAAAATCATTTGAGAACTATTAAAATCCAGTCTATCCTCCTTATTCATCCCCATTGTAAAATTCCTTGGATCATAATCAATCTTGGCTTTCTATGAGTCTGAGTTGTCATCTTTATATAGCATTATGTCATCTTGCCAAAATGCAATATAGAATGACATGATATCTCCACTGTATGAGCTGGAACAACGATTAGTACCCTTTCATATTAGTCCATGTTGAACATGTCTGTCTTTTCCATTTTGTGGGCATAATCACACATCCAAAGCTCACAACTTCTAGGCAACTTGTAGAGGTATGATTTTACTGGAACAACAATTAGTGCCTTTCCACCTCTTTTTTTTATTCAAGGGGTAAACGCTTTTGACCAGAGCTATGAACCGGAATACATCCATTCAACAATACCACAACAATGGGGTTTGAACCTTGGTGGCAAGAACAACAATGCCACCATTAAACCATCACACCATGCCAATACCGGCTAATGCCTTTCCACCTTAATTGATGTTAAACATAACTATTTTTTTTCCATTTTGCTGGCATAATCACATCCAAAGCTTGAAAGGTTTAGTCAACTGGTAGAGCCGTAGAGGTATGAATTACAGAAATTTTGGCACCTTCCTAAGCATTTAATATATTTCTCAAGATCACTTTGGCATATGTAACAGCCAATGGGATTTTTTCAACATCTTTAACACCTCTGGGACCACACAAGATTTGAGAATTATATAAAAAGTTCTTCAAATGGTGTTCAAGATTCGTGCATTCTATTCCAATAAAATCTTTTAGAGTCTAGGCGGTTGTTCTACAATTTTTCAAAGCTTGAGGAACTTGTTTGGGATATTCAATTTTCTCTTCTAAGCAATTACTGCTTTCGATTTTGTTTTCTTGAATTTAGTAGTTGAAATCTTGATACTGCATGTGATAATTTAGCTGGATGATTGCAGGTTCTGAATATGGTTAATCTAACTGGAATCGGCCTCTGCTTGGCTTCAGCTTCAAAAATTTCACATTTGCATCGACGCATTGTAAAAATGGCCTCTTCAATGCATGCAAAATCTACATTTGCGGCATCAAAAGGATACATTTTCTCACCAGGAAAAGATCAGAGCTTTGAGTTCCAAGAAAAAATGGAATACTTCTGTCGAGTACAGGATGCTTGGTCCCAACGAGCTGTTCTTGGTAGGCAATCTAATATGATACATTTAATCATTTGAATATGATTATTTTGATCACCTGAGCTAAGGCATATCTCTTAAATTAAATGTCATGTTAAATACTGTTGATTTGAGAGCCTAAATGTTTTCAATTTTATACTAAATACATTGTTTTACATTTTTTGCAGTAAATTTTCTTTCCAATAATAGTGCTGGAATATCATTGTATGGCTTTGTACTAGATCGCTTTTTTGTCCATACAAGCATCGGCGCTTTATTGACTACTACATGGTTTCTCTTGGGTCGATCACTAAGTAGCTGAAAACGCTGTAACTTTGAGGATTTAGCTGGATTAATAAGGCATGGCATACTTCCGAGCTTCATCAGGAGGTCAAAACCCAAGGAGGCGCAAATTTGAAGCAATATATATATTTATAAATTGAAAAAATCTCATTGTTCTCACGAGGGGATTTCATATGCCAAATCAGTGTGCTGGTGTTTGTCTATGTTTTTAGTAACAGATTCAACACCTCATTACAGGATGTTGAAGGTATGAAAATTTTACGTCTTTTCTGGCCCTTGGTTTCACGTTGTCTGTATAGATTGTGTACTATCAGACTTGGTAAATGATATTTGTTAAACACCTATTTATGTTGATATTTTTCCTCGGTTTCATTTTGCCTGTATGTACATGGGTGCTATCCTTGGCCAGTTCATCAGGCTGTTTTGAATAAACAATTTTAGCCACTTTTTGAAAGCGGCTTTTGAGGTATAGATTGCTCTCTTCATTTATATCTTTCTTGGTTAACATTGTGGCTTCTAAAACGACTTTTCTAACCTTAAAAATTTTGACCTAGATTTGAAACCAGAGCTGTTGATTATATCACAGTTTAATCATGTATTGCATTAGCTAAACTATTAAATAATTAGATAACATGAACAATATTTTTCATCATTTGTGTAAAAGCCAGACTTGCTTAACTAATCTATTAATTATTGTTATAAGAATGTCACTAGAACATAGTTCATCTGCAGTATGCGATTGCGACTAAAAAAACAGAATGTCACCACAGCATAGTACACCCACAGTTCCTGCATGATATTAATGATTACATAGTATTGGCATGCATCGTGTCCACAAGGTAGGAAGCAAGCCTTGTCCTAATAAGTACACCCTAATCCTTAAACTTTGCATCCTAAATGCCATCGTTTCTTGTGTTGGAATTTTGGACAACTATTAGAAGTAACCATGTTAAATACAATTGTTTTTACTTTTTAGCATTCTTTGGCTATTTGTTTTCAACTCATATTGTGTGAGGACCTTCAATACAACCTTCTACAAGTCTTCTAGAAACTGTTTCAGTAACCTCGATAAATAACTGTTTCAGTAACTTTGATAGCCATATAAATAGTCTGATGGCAACACTGTTTTGAGCATTCTTCAGTTATAAGTTTGGAAGCTTGCCGTTTTTATTTGAAAGATTGGCGTATAGTTCTATTTTCCACAATGGAAACAAATTTTACAGCTTTTTCATAAAAATGGCATCCTAAATTTATTAGTGCATATCACAAAATGTTGACAACTTATTTTACAAAATATTGTATTGCAGTGCACGTTTTTTTTGTATTAAACAAAGCTGGATTACAATAAGAGTATAGCAGTTCAACACAGAACTGCACAGGAAATAAGAATAGATAAGCTACACATAACAGCCCAAGGCATAGCTACATGACAAAGAACTAACACCTTCCAATCAAAGAAACTCTGCACATCAAAAAGCAGAGAACTAATAACACAGCCTTCAAAAAAATAAGACCCTTAAATTCTGAATTTGAATAAACTTTAAATTTGTCTGGATCAGCAAATATCCTTTTCGTGAAGCTGTAAAAGCTGCAATTTAATAGTCTCCAAGTAACTCCTATATTTTACATTCCTTTTAGTGCCACCTTTCAGCTGAGAACACAAATAGAATAATTGAAAAATGATGTCATAGTAAAATTTTAGCATTTCTACTTCCTGATGAACAACATGATTAGAAAACATTGACAAACATCTACTATTCCATTTATTAAGTAGAATAGATTGTCTTATAAAATCAGCCACCAAGTTATTTTGAAGACCAGTGCTTAAAACAGCTTCTTAACAATACAACACATAATAAAAAGAATGGTAGGGAAATGACCAAAAATAGCATTCCATTTTCTTTTTGCACGTACAGTCCCAAAAAACCTGCTTCAAACTCTCATTAAATTTTCGATCTGTCCCCTACAAAAAGTTTGTGATGCAAGATTTTTTGCAACTTTAGTTTTCCAAATCTGGCCACTCAAATTCATCCATTTTTTCTCATGGAAACTGCAGTTCCATTTTTTATTGACCCTTGGATTAAGTGTCATATTATTATTTATTGTCATGGATACTATATTTTTTGGCCGAGAATCATATGATGGTTAGAAGAAAAAAATTATTTGCATAAGCTGAGAGGCCATCGCATGCATGGTGAATACAATTTTTTTGAACTAAGTGGATGTGGTCCTTAGGCTATGAAAATATTGGTGCAAGGTGAAAAATATCAAATTTGACCGATTAAGTTTGGCACCAATTCCAATTTTCAAAAATGTTAAAACCATAAATTGCGGAAGCGTAAGTTCAAATTTTATATTATGAAAAGACATATATGAGGAAATAATATACTCTTTTATTTATTTATTTTAGATAAACTAGTTAATAATTATAAATATTAAATAATTTTATGAATATAAAAGTTAGGAATAATAAATATGTTGAAATTTGGGATTTTAAATAATTAATGCAAGCATTTAGTTCTTGGTATATGTTGAATATGATTCTATTACGTATTTCAAAGTTATTTATCAAAATTGCAAAGATTTATGGATTGACAGACAAATGTTTCAAAATTTGTTATTTGTCTTTTTGTCAAGGTTATTTTCATGTTTGTGAAATTGATCCTATGAATATGGATTTGAACTATGCATATGGATTTGATCTTTGCTAAACTTTAAAAAAAATCTTTTGAAATGCCTTAAGATTCTCACTATGATCTTCACATAAAAACTTGGTTTTCATGTTCCAAAATTTGTACATGATGAGGAGAGTTCACTCATTTGTGGCAAATCTCAATAGGGATGTTGAGTCAACAACTTTGAAAAAGATCAAGGACAAGTATGTAATTTCACCACCCCTTGATTACTATTAATTCTTTTGCAAGTACTAACTTGATTAACCAAACATCTTCCATCTAATTAGAAGTGCCAACTTCATAACCTTTCCAACCATTGTTGTGCCTTAAGTCTACACCACCACTTAGATGCTCACACTAGAATGTGTTAAGCCTCCAATGTCAAAGTCACGTTTAGACCCAAACCTAATCCTCAAGGGTTCATTCGTGATGATGCCAATGTTTCTCTTTTGGGAACCATAGGCTCTTGTGATAGGTCGAATGTAAGCGTTAGAAAACGAGCAACAAGTAAAAGAGTGCAAATAAACACCAAAACAACTTACACCTCAAGATTAGCCTAAGTTGCAAACAATACAAGATAAAAGCAACAAAATGGAACTATATACCTTGCGTCGAATCGATCCTTTGGTCGGCCCTTCGATCTTTGATGTGTATGCTCCTTGGATGATATAAGATGCAAGCTAAATGATGTTGTGAGGATGGATGAAAATTGATGAAAGCATGAAAATGGCTAAGTGTAGATTGAGAAATAAAATTGCAAGAGTTTGGCTAGCAAAATGATCTCCCCCAAAATGAGAGAAAAGAGGGGGCATTTATAGGAATTTTGAGAATTCCTAGAAGAGATGGATGGCCAAGATTGAGCCACAACATGGCCAAGATGTAGGGCTATGGTGAGTTGAAAACTTACAAGCCCTCACATCTTGACATGTGGCAAGGGGAGAGGCTTAAGAAAGATGAGGTGGACATGAGGTGTAAGAGAAGTACATGACATGGAGGGGGGTACAAAGTACCTTGTGATTGGACAAGATCTCCTCATAAAGGAGGTCATTGTCCCCATGTGGGTTAGAGGACATGTGAGGAATTAAAAATTCCTCAAATATTCTCATGGGGAGATGGGAAAGAATAAAGAATAAGTGAAGGACATGTGGGAAGAAGTGAAGGAATTAAAAATTCCTTTTGAGTGCCTTGGGGGATTAAA
>VDFB02298253.1:0-30664 GCA_007258455.2 Sequoia sempervirens
CTCATGGGCTGGATCTCAATGTCATACTCCTGTAGCATGGTTACCCATTTAGCTCTGCGCTCCCCTAACTCATTCTGCATCAGCAATAACTTAACTGCAGAATCAGGAACAATTGCAAACACCTTGTTTCTAAGGATATAGTGCCTAAATTTCTTTACTGCTCGAACAAGGGCATATGCCTGCTTCTCCACACATGGGTATTTCAACTCAGCATCCTTCAATGGCGCGCTCATGAAAGCGATGGGATGCTCATTCCCCTCATCAGACTTTTGTGTCAGCATTCCAGCACATGAGTGGTCTGAGGCAAAGGAATAAATATAGAACGGTTTACTATAATCCGGACTCACCAACACTGGAGCATCAGCAATGGCTCTCTTAATCTCTGCAAAGGACTGCTTCGCTTCTGTGGTCCACTCGATCTTGGCATCTTGTTTCAACATGGCATTTAGTGGCTTGACAATCTCAGCAAATCCAGTGATGAATTTCCTGACAAAATTAATCTTACCAAAGAAAGATTTCATCTCTTTCTTGCTGGCAGGCGGCTGAATTCTTAGGATGGCTTCCACCCTCTCCGGATCTATAGCAATGCCCTTTTCTGATATCACATGGCCCAGCAGTTTGCCTTCTGTAACTCCGAAGATACACTTCTTGGGATTCAAAGAGATGCCGAATTCCCTGCACTTCTGGAACACCTTACGCAGATCTGAGATATGATCCCCTCTGTTTTTGGAGAAAACAGTCAGATCATCCATGTAAATGATAATGCACTTTCCTATGATGTCTTTGAAAGCGATATCCATAGCTCGTTGAAACGTGGCTCCTGCATTGATAAGTCCGAATGGCATCCTCCTGTAGGCGAAAGTTCCCCACTTGGTCGTAAAGGCAGTCTTGTGCCTGTCCTCATACTGGACCATCACCTGATTATATCCTGAATAGCCGTCCAGGAAGGACATCATCTGCGATCCATTAACCACTTGCAACACTTCATCCAACGAGGGAACCGGATAATTATCTTTTTCAGATGACCTGTTCAGATTTCTGAAGTCAACACAGAGTCTAATTTCACCGTTCTTTTTTCTAACTGGCACCAGGTTTGCCACCCAAGTAGAATGCCTGACAGGAAATATAATTCTAGCGGAGAGCAGTTTCTGAACTTCCTTCTGTATGAGGGGCTCCAACAGCGCATTAATAGGTCTCTGCCTCTGTCTAAAAGGCTTAGCCCCTGGCTTGAGAGGTATAGTGTGAGTTATGATGGATGTATCGTAAGTCTTCAAGTCTCCATAACCCCAGGCCACTATGTCTGGAAAATCGTATAAGGCCCTGATTATTTCCTGTCTTTCTTCAGGTGTACAAACCTTACCAATGAAAACATTCTTCACATCTTCTCCAGTGCCTACATTGTGAGTGTCACACTGCCCACTGATAGACTCTTTCTTAGATTCCTGTTCCTGATCTCTGATTTTGTCCATATCGAAAATCCTCTCCAGCTGTACCATTCCTCTTGGAATAGTATTGGACTTCAAGTTTAGCACACCTTCCAGATCCAATTCTGCTTCCTGAGGTTCTGTTTCGTCAATGATCTGTGAAGCAAAAACATCAGTGTTCGTGATAAAGTCAAGGATATGCTTATCATCCTCAAACACCTGAAAATTAGTCACATTGTCAGGGACTGACGGGACAGGAGTTAATTCAACAGTAAACTTCTTCAATCCTGACAAAGACAGGGGCTGCAAAGTACTGGCCGCTTGAGCTAGAGAATCAGCAGTTTGATTCTTCTTCCTTGGGATCAATTGGATATTAAAAGCGTCGAACCCCTCAATGAGGTCCCACACTCTATGCCTATAGTTGGTCATTCTCCTGTCGTGGCAGGCATACTGCTTTCTTACTTGTTTGACCACTAATTCTGAGTCACCAAAAACTTGTAGGACCTTGACCTTTTTCTTGAGTGCCATAAGGAGTCCGTGAATTAAAGCTTCATATTCAGCCACATTATTTGTACAATGAAATTGGAGTCTATGAGCTGCGAAGAAACTCTTACCTCTGGGACTTATCAATTCAAATCCAGCTCCAGCCCCTTGCTTGGACTTAGATCCATCAAACTTGAGAGTCCAGTACTCCGCAGCGGTGGTCTTCTTCATTTTGTCTTTTGGTTTATCAGTAATAGAGGTTTTCACAACCACAACAGGTTTCTGATTCTCAGACTTTGCCTGCAGACTCTGTTCATCTGTACCAACTTCCTGAGATGGATTTATGCTTTTGTACACTTCTTTCACTGCTGTCTGACACAAGCAACACTCCAATTCTGAGTGAGAAGCATTGTGAACTCTGCACCAATTCGGCAAGAGTAACTCCTTAAAACTTGTCCTCCTTCCCAAGTGAGTTTGATTTTCTACGCATTGCTTAATGAAATCCTGGAAATTGTCCAGTAAGCTGATCTGTCTATCCTCAGATTCTTCTTCTTCCTCAACTGATTCTGTTAGGGCTTCAACAAGACTGGACCCTGTTTCAGCGTCCACTGGCATCGTATGCAACATCAGCACCTCTTCTACATCTAATTCTTCATATGGGGCGGTCAGCAAGTAGTTTCCCATTCCAGCTTCTGATATGAGAACCTCGGTCGAAGTCTTTTGGTATTCTGTTATCATGTACTTCATTCTAGGCTCCCTCTCAATCCTTATCTGATTGGGCACTCCCTTCCAGGGAAGCCACATGTGAGAGTGGTCGGTAGACACATACCCATTCAGGGCCCTGGTGAAATCTCTTCCTAAAATTAAACCGTATGCATCAGGAATGTCAGCTACCTGAATGTTAATAACCTGTTGGATTCTAGGATCAGAAGCGATCTGCATATGGATCATGTTAAGTTCCCCTACCACACTTACTTCGGTCCTATCCAACTGAGTCACCTTCTTCTGGGAATCAGCAGGTGTAATTCCCAGAGCCCTACAAACTCCAAGAGGCATCACATTAGTGGAAGCACCAGAATCCAACAGACAATTATGGAGGTTCTTACCAAAAATTCTGACAGAAATCAGAAATGGAGGAGTCTCCGTTTTTCCTTGAAACAAAGTGGGCTGGGTATCCATCTGGGCCACTTGAGTTCTGTCCTTTTCTTTTCCTCTATCTCCAGGGGGGGGATTAGTCCTATCCGGTGTCTGACTTTGTGTGTTCACAGGCTGAAAACTGGAGATCTGGCTGTCATGCTCCCCAGAAGATTTGTCCAATGTCTTTGAATTTGCATCATAAGTACCCAAGACAGCTTTTCTAATTGCAGGAAACCTCAACAATTCAAAAGCAGAAAGGTTTACCTTTAATTTTTTGAATTCCTCTGCGACGTACGAAGCCATCTGTTCCTCACTCATATCAGTAGAAACCTCTTTAGATGGTTCCTCTACCTTCTCCTTACTTATTTGAACAATCCTCTCCTTCTGTGGTTCTGCTCGAGCTTGTCTATCTTTCGAAAGGTACTGCTTGGACACCTGTGGATAAGACGGATTGTTACTTGCATTAGGATCTGGAGGAGTAGTGAAATTGTTGGGGGGAATGGAAGTGGTAAAGGGCCCTCCAGGCTGTGGGCGTCTGTGAGGCATATCCCTCAATCCCTGTCTCTGAAACATCTGAACTTCTTCAACATAGGTTTCTTCCTGATCCAAGGGGCCATTGTCATTCATCTCCCCTTCGTTAAACAGCTGAGCTACTTCATCTCCATTACAAATCTGATCAATTTCATCTTTCTGGAAATCAGGTTCTTCTGGTACATTTTCATTACTAGTGGGAAAAGGAGCATGGTTCAACACCAGCACAGGGGAATCATATGAATTGGAAGGAACAATCTCCTGCCCATTCACATTATTCTCTACCTCATACTGAAAGATAGAAGCTGCAGTCTGGAACTCAGGACATTCCAGTTCTGAATGCTGACTTGTTTTGTGAAGCCTACACCATCCTGACAGGGCTGCTTCCGCGAGATACACACCAGTGGGAGGTTTGTCCTGACTAACTGGCTGGTTGGCAGATTGATTAACAATCTGATTGGCTGGCTGATCCAATGGAGTAGGAACTCCTCCATTATTAGGCCCTGTATTCCAAGTTCTGTTCTGTCCCTGTGATGGCCTTTTGTCAAATCCTGACCCACTTCCTTGGCCTCTATCAAAGTTTTGCCTCCTATCGTTGTTGAAACCTCTATCCTGGTTATACCCTCTGTCATTGTAAAATCCTCTGTCATTGCGTTGTCCCCTGTCGAAATTCTGCCCCTGTGAGAACTCCCTGTTCGGATTGGATTGCATTCCCTTTTGAGCAGCTTGCAATTGGCTATTCTGGTTTCTCAAATAAGTCACCTCTAGATTTAGCTTCTTTATTTGTTCAGCCATTTCGTCAATTCTTTCCTTATTAGGGTCTCGGTAGGGAGGCTGGTTTGGGTTACTCAGAGGTGGGACAGGTACTGGGGCGGATCCCAGAGATTGATGCAACACTTCCGAATTCTGCAGATAAGCCGGGAAGCTATTTGATTGTGACTGGTACATAGGCTGGTTAACCTGCTGTTGAGGGAAGTTCATCATAGGAGAAACCTGACTCATAGGATGACCAGGGTGTGGTACCATTGATAATTGAGGGACTGGATTCATAATAGGGGTATGATTGGTGAGAGCCTGATTTACTGCCTGAATCTGGTTAGGGTGTGCGACTGGTCCCAGAGAAGGCAATGGCCCCGTCAAGTGCTGTCTCAAGTCTGTGCTAAGCTTGACAGCCTCCGTGTAAGCGTCTGTCAAGGTAGCTGGAGGGTTAGGTCTCCATTTCAGAAAGGTTGCCGTTAGACTATCCAGAGCTTCATAATATACTCCCAGGGCAGTACCATCATCTAGGACATATGGATCTTGCAATCTGGTGAACGCACGATGGAATCTATTATTGAAACTGGCTATGGGTTCGTTGACTTCTCTCTTGACTTTGATAAATTGCAGGTATAGCTCATTAGCACTGATGGGTATTCGGAACTTTTGCAGAAAGGTTTTTTCAAGGTCACCCCAGTTCTGAATTGAGCCAGCAGGGAGATGGTTGTACCAATAAAAAGCTTCTTCACCCAGGGAGTAAGGGAATAACCTACAAGCAACATCTTCATGGACAATTCCTCTGTCTTTAAGGCAAGTTTGGAAAATCCTTATGTGTTCCTCTGCAGTTCTATTCGGGTCATTTACATGAAATTTCGAGCAGAAATGCTCAGGATTTTTAGGCATTACATTATAAGCTCCGAAGGACAAAGGTGACGGATTATTGGCAAGGAAAGCCATTGGTAAAAGCGGGGGTGGAGGTTGTGGTTGGTTAACGGCAGGCTGGAACTGTTGAAGGGGAACCTCTTCAGGAACGGGTATTGCTTCAACCTCAGGGTAAGAAGATATGGACGATGTTGGTGAAGGGATAGGTAAGGATGATACTCCCCTATATGAGGATGTGGATGATGTTGGTGATGGAGCGGGCGATGATGATTCTCCTCTCCCTCTAGTCCTTCTTGACCTATTGGGAAATTGAAGTTCCTCTAAATCTTCCTCTCTGGTGGTGGATCTGGTATTTCTCCTAAATCTCTCTGGAGAGATGGCATTCAAGAAACGATCCAGTGTGCTCATTCAGGCCCTCCTTCTAGCGCCAATCTGTTGATGGTGTTTTCTGCACAGCAACAACTCAGACAGAATACAAAATCCTATCTCTCTTGAAAGGTAATCTCCAATAATGAATTACTGAAAATCACCCCAAGGTCTCTCGGGTGTTAGGTCATAACAATGCGTAAAACAACTCAGATGAAATGTGAAATTGCTGGTAATCACAATCGGACCTTACTACAAGCAAACTAAACCTTTTCAATTTACCAGATCTAACAATATGATGATCTTGAATCCTGAATCTAACCGAATAATAAAGAAATTGCAAAAGATAGGGATGCAGGGAAGGTAATAAAATCTAAATTATTGAACAGACAAGCAATGCAAATGACATATATTTGGAATGGACCTATCTCAAATAACCAATTCCTGTTCGACCCACAAGGCAATCTCTACAAGAACAGTGCAATCTTCTGAGGAGTATAAATTTTCAAATCATAGACTTGCATCTACAACCGAACTTAAGCACATTTGAATATATATGGTCCAGGTTGACTTCACCAGCCTACTACAATCAGATAGTTACTGGGAGTGTAGACCAAAGATAGCTACCAACATTCCAAATATGAAATCACATACACCATTTATCTAACTAAACTAATTTATTTCTAAATAATAAACCCTAGATCTTCAAGCAATGTGAAAGATAGAACAAAAGAACCATGCAAGATGAGATAACACAAAGGATTCCACCAGGAAAACCACAATGTCTCCAATTGTATTAATCATCAAATACTGCAACAATTTCAACTGTTCTGAATATGATATCTGCTTTAAGAAATTCTAAAACTCTAACTATTGCTCTTGCTAATCTCTACTATCAAAATCCTCTGAACTGTCTTACAATAAGGCAAAAAATGCCTATTTAACAAATTTTTCCCAGAACATGTCGGCCCAGCCAAACATTTTTCAATAAAGATAATAAAAAAAACCGCCAAAACAGGTCGGCCAGGGAAACAAACTAAGGCACACATTTAATGCCATCATCCAAGTCGGCCAAGGCACAATCCCCAAGGAAATCCGGTCCAATGCATGCCCTATGATAATAGGGAAGCACAAATCTCGAGATAAACATTAACCGCTGCTTCCCTTGTCCTTTCTCCGCGCTGGTGACCCTTGGACCCTCAAGAAAACTCCTTCCAACTCAGCAACAGGTGGCAATGGCAAAACTTTGAGCCGGCATTTAATTGACTCAATCCCCTCATTGGACCGCTCAATGGTCCCCTTCCAATCCTTTCTGCTGGTCAGGTATCTATCTATCACTGCCAAATATGTAGCCGCATCATCAAGCATATGGCCAGTGACAACCTCATCAGAATCCGGGGCATAAACCTCATGCCACCATTCCTTCAATTGATCCAAACTCAGGTACTTGGGAGCCATCTTATTCCTCCCTGTCATCACTTCAAAAAATGCAATGCAACCATCATAGATTGCAGTAAGGTCGGCATCAATGGCTTTTCTTCGTTTCTTTATCTTTTTCAGGGCTCCCTGCCTGATCTGTAATGCTTCGTACCATTCCCATGGTTCATCCAACCTGGAAGAGGGAAGAATTCCATCCCTGCCCAATTGTTCCCTGCCATGCCCCAGAATAATCTTTGTCTTCTGCAACAGAGAATCGACATCATTCATATCCTGAAAGGATACTTTCAATCAGCTCTTTTCCTTGGACTGCATCCTTGCCAACTGACAGGATCTCCTTAATAGCTTCATCCCCTTGTGTCCGAACACTCACCAACCAGTCCATGGCAGCTTGTGTGGAAGCCTTCATCTTCTCTATGCCAGAAATTGTTTCCTTCGGCAGAAATCCGGGAGTAGAAGAGGAGGACGGATGGAGGGACTGTAGAGGTTTCATGACCTCTTCTAAGCTTTTCCTCAACCTTTCATTTTCCCTTTTCAATTCTCTCTTTGTCTGAGTCTCCTTCCTCAACCTATCCAGAATCACAGCACTTGACCCCTCGAATTCCTCAATGTCTTGTTCTAGGGAAGCTGGCCCAAGGTTAATGGTTTGGACACTGTAATCCTGGCCTATTACCTCTTCTCTTGTTTTATCTGCAGCAGGGGTGGCGATGTGTACTACACGGTTATGCACCTCATCCCTTTCCACCCGGGAAATTATCCTAGCTGCCTTCTTCTTTTTCCCCTTTCCAATCTGAGATAACATTGCATCCCAGTCGAGAGGAGTGTCCTCTACTATCACCTGTTTCTTCCTTGCTATTTCTTTTTCTAACCAGTCCGGGGCTACAGGGTCCGTCCGGATTCCTTCTGTGTCAGTTTTCCCCGGGTCTTCTGTGGCTTTCTCCTCTTCTGTTACTGCCACCTCGACTTCTCCTTCTTCTGTTGCCTTGTCATCATCCCTCTCTGGGGGGTGTTCACCTTGGTCCATCTCCTCAAATTGCAACTCAGGAAGCACCGGCGATGGAGTTCCAGCGGGGATGCTCTTCTCTGGTTCTGGAGATCCGCGACCCTTCTCACTCTCCGGAGAGTCCTCGTATTGCACCAAGGGAGAAGTGTGCCCTTCTTCTGTCTCTACCTCGAGCCCGGCAGCCTCACTGAATAATGCCCCTTCCTCAAACGGCTCTGCTTCTCCGCTGATTTCCTGCTCATCCGGATTTACCGGTTCTGTTACACCCTGCGGAGGAGAGACAGGCTTGTCCTGTTCAGTGGCTGGCGATATTGGAGAAGAAACCTTTGGCTGTGCAGCATCCTTTGGGGACGGAGTTCTGGATCTTCTGGTGTATACTTTGGTCTTCTCCCCTCCGGAACTTTCTACATCCACAACCGGAGGCTCATCTTCCGAAGTCGTTTGGCCTTTCTTTTTCGCCACCCTTGTAGTTCTGGCCTTCTTGGGCGGTGGAGGAACATCCTCCTCCTCAGCTTTCTCCACCTCCTCCTCGTCCGAGGACCTGCTGATAGTCAGGGTCTTCCACCTGCGTTTGCCGATAGGTTTCCTTTTTGCTGCAGGTTGAGTCCCCTTAGGGCTTCTGACCTTGATTTTGAAAGGAGAGGCCTTGGCTGTTTTCCCTTTGGGGTCCTCTTCCCCGGATTCCTCTGAAGTGGACATGGGGTTGAGATTCCCCATCAGGTCGAAAGTGAGGGGAACATCGGCATTTTCCAACACCCAGACCTCATGTTTGATCCAAGCAAAGGTATATTTTAGCACCGGAGCCATTAAGTCCTCCAACTCTGTCACCTCAGGCTCATTCCAGTCCATATCCGCTACTGACCTATCCTTGATGGGCTCATAGACATGGTCCTTGACCAATTTTCCATCATCCTCTAGCTGATCTGGAATCAGCTTCACATTGTACTGCCTAATTGCCTCCACTGGCAGCCGGGAATACCTTTTCCTTCGTGCATCAAGGTCATCCTTGATGTTGACCCAGTAGTCTTCCAAGTCCTCCTTGTGCCTGTATTCCCGGGTAGCCCTTTTCTGTGCCCCTCCGGTGATGTCAAAATTCATTCTCTTTGAATGGAAAGAGAATCCATAGGCTGCCAATTCCTCACCTGCAGTATGAGCTGATTGAATGGAAGGACACATCACATCCACGCCAATCCCAAGAGGGAAGTCACCTCCAAAACCAGTTTTATGTTTCTCCTTCTTGACCACCGTATCGAACTCACAAATTTGTCTTACGACCTCCAGTAGCACTATGTGGTCAGTGGGATACCTGGGCAATCTGTAGGGAGCAACGGGGCATCCATCAATCCGGAGATAAGTGAAAGTGGGGAACTGGATGAACCAGGCCCCATAATTCTTAATCAACCCCCTAGCCCCATCGGACAATCTGATGTGCTCCGCATTCTGAAGGGTCCGGGTAATGTGCATAGTGAAGGCATCATTGGCCCTCCTATAATCTCCGTGTCCGAGGTGCAATTCCGGATAGACCTCATAGATAATGTCTTGTCCAATAGTTCCTGCCGGAGTCAGTCCCTTATAGGGATAGGAGATGGCCAGTATATATATAACAAAGGAGGACATGGTGAACTTCTTTCCTTCCAAAACATTCCTCAGTTGCCTATCTATTTCCGCACTGATAAGTCCTGCCCAGTGGTAATTCGTTCCTTGGCCTATCTTGGTGATCACATGGACCATCCAACTTTCCAATACCCCGGCAGTTTTAAGTCCGGCCACCCTGCTCAACAGTGTGATGGCATCATAAATATCTGGCCTGAACTTCACCCTGTGCAACTGTTTGGGCAATTTAGAGTGGTGAGACTTGGGCTTCTCAAGCCATGAGTTGATAAGCTGTTGAGCCTTAACTGGCTCGTTCTCATAATACGTGCGAGCAGTGTCAATGTTTAGGGCGCAGACCGAGGGGAGATCCGGCATGCTGAAAGCTCGGGCAATGGAGGCTGGACTGAAATTTGCCAACACCCGCCCCTCAGTACTAACTACCATCTGTGTGTCAAAGGCGTACTGCCTAGCACACTCCAAAATCAGCTCGTAACACTGGACTGCTGGAGGGAACCCTGCCACGTGTACCAACCCTGAGTTCATCATCCCTTGCCTCAATGCCGATTGGTCCTTCTCAGCTGTTCTCTGTTTGAATTCTTCATAACGCCAGGCACCAACGTTGGTATCAGACACATCTGCCCACACGGAAGATATCTTACTCTCTGGGACCTGACTCCTCATGTCTAATCTCAATTTTTCTGTCTCGGAAACTGCAGATGCCCCCGCACCACCTTTGGACTTCCCAGCAGCAGCTTTGCTTGATTCAGCCTGCACATCCAAGAACTATTATTAGAATCTAATTATTAAGCTCATATTCATCCAAAAGGTTAGCATACATCATACAAATCCATTAAAACCAAATGCCAATTGCCAATTTTCCGAGATCCGGAGAAATCAAATAATCCGGGAAAATCGTATAATCCGGGAAAATACATTCGGGGCGGAATTCCGGAGAAATCCGACCCAGACGGACTCCTGCCACCAAAGCACTATTAGCCATGTAAATCATTAATATGCTCGGAAATCAAAGGAAAATCATCAATTTTACTCTTTGGCAATCAAGAAATAGGCATTAACAATCACTCCATCAATTCCCTCATCGAAATATACAAAAGAATGCAATCAGACAGGAAACCCGGAAAAATCCGAATGGGACGGACTTTCGCGGACAGCATCAAATGCACCGGAAATTAACTCTGTCCGCGGAATAAAAGGAAACCGGGAAAATCCGGGAGACCAGAAATTCCGCGACAGCCTCGGAAACCCGAAAAATGGCAAAACGTGCACCAACACAGGAGCGACCACAAGATCTTCAATACCAAAGCTCGAATGAACCCAAAACCGACGACAATTACCAGACTCGAATATGCAAAGAGTGTCCAACACTCAGAAGCACTCAAAGGAAGGATCCCATACTAAAATGGCGATGCCCTAAATCGAACAATCACATATCCGCCATTAGAACCAGAGCAAGCTTTTAGGGTTAAAATATCAGTTCGGGATTTACCTAAAAGCCCTCTAATCCTCACGGGACGGGGAAGCCAACATAAAACGAGGCGAAAGTCATTCAAACACAAGATCAAATCATCGCATTAGCCGAGACACCCAGAAAACCCTAAATTCGCATGGCAACACATCCCGCACCCAAAACAATTAAGCAACACGACCCAGAATTCCGTCTAAAGTGTAAATATGCAATCAAGCGGATAAACGGAACTCATAGGGCACGAGAGATGGGCTTCAAATAAAAAAGACGGATCAAACCGACTGAATAAATACGACACCCAAAGTCAAAATATGAGCCGACCCCAAAATTCAACAATGCCCAGTACAAGAAAATCTCAAATCACCATGCAAACAAACGGAAGGGCGACGAATACATACCATGGATCAAGACGAGCAGAAATCGAGCTTGGAAAATCAATCCACGTGACAACACGTCCAGGCAACGAGATACTGGCAGCAACACTCAAGCAATCCACGCGCAAACAATCCAAGATCAAACCCCAAAGCTCAAACGAAAGTTCTGAATCGCCAGAGCAGAAAACAAGGAAGCAGTCGAAGTTAGAATGAATCAAAAAATGCCCTAAATTCGCCCTTATACCCGTCTGAACCAAGATACCTCAGCCATTAATGCGCGAAAAGACGTTTCTGACAAGTCCAGAAACCCGTGCCCCAAGTGGAATTTCGGAGAATCGAATCTGGCGAGAACGGATGCGGAAATCACAGCAAAATCAGGAAAATCGGGATTTTGAATCAAAGGGAAAATCCGGACTAACGAAAGTCAGAAGTTAGGAAAACCCGGAGTCGGAGAATTCGGCAAGAGACGGACAAGGAACCAGGGCCGGAGAAATCCGCCGGAGGCGGAGAATCCCGGATCCAGGTGAAGACCCGGACTTGGCCAAAAACTTAATTTCAATCAATATCAACCCCAAGGCAAGGGTGAAGCCAGCAAAACCAACATGTCAAGACCCCAAAATGATAAATCCAATAAAATCAAAGGTCAAAGACACAACGAAGAAAGGGGGTCCCCACTCCAAGTGGGGCGTGTGTGCAAAAACTGCACAACACCTAGAAGACATTCAATAATATTTTTTGAATCCCCTTCAAGCCAAAGATTTTTAAAATTCAGACCATAAGCCAAATTTATGACATGAAAAGCTGTGGAAGTCTCAGCTAAGTGATTGGTTTGTGAGCTAAGGGGGGTAGCAATTGCCCCTAGAAAATTGTCAAAAGAATCCCTTATGACTTTGCCACATCCCGCCGCCCCAGGATTACCTTTAGCTGCCCCATCAAAGTTGGCTTTAACCCAGCCGTTAGGCAAAAAAGTCCAGCAGACACCCTCCCTGTCCTTCTTAGTATGTTTAGGACCACAAGAAATATCATAACTAATATTCCATTCCTTAGCAATCGTAAGATCATAGGAAGAACAAACCACTTTCTTGGTGTTACAAACCTTATGGGGGATAGCATTGAAATTTTCTTTCATTAATCTGATTATTTTATCAAACACTATGACCTCTGAAGATTCCTTATCTCTGTAAATTCTATTGTTTTGTTCTTTCCATAGACCCCAAGCAACATGAGGGAAGGAAAAATCCCATAGTTTTTGAAGTGTTGGGTTGTAAGTATGGGATTTCCATTAGATGAAGAAATCTTCAATTGATGAGGGGAACACCCAAGATAATTTCCAATAACAGAGGAATTTTTCCTAGATTGAGGTAGCAAATGGACAATGAAGAAACAAATGACAAACTGACTCTACATCCGTCTTGCAGAGATAACATCTATTGGGAATTTGAAAACCTTTCTTGCAAAGATTATCAACCGTGAGCACTTTGTTTTGAAGTAGGATACGGAAGAAGATGTTGACTTTAGGTACCAGGTGTTTGATCTATGCATTCGACCAAAAAGGGGGTGGAGCCTAGGCAGAAGAAAGCCTGGCAATAGCTGCCGAAATAGAGTAGTTTCCTAAGGGTTCATCTTTCCATACAAGACAGTCTCCCATCTAATCATGGCATAGTCTAATAGCCAACAGGGATGACTGAATAGGAGCAAGAGCCTGACTAACAAGACACAAATCCACCCATTTTCCATCCTTCCAATAATCTTTAACATACAAACCAAATAGAGATTTACAAATCTCAACCCACCTACGAAAAGGTTCAATTTTGGAAAGGGGCTCATTGAACAACCATCTATCATCCTAGAATCTTGTTTGGTTTCCACTCCTGAATTTCCAACCCACTCCTATTTCAACAACTTTTCTACCAGTAATCAGGTTATTCCAATAGGTTGAGCCTCTGGGTAGAAGATGGGATTCCATCAAGATTATAAGAGATTTGTTATTCTCCAAATATTTGCTTGTCAGGATATCAGTCCATTCCCTTGGGGATGAAAATAGTCTCCAATTTTGATTAGCAAGAAGAGTCTTGTTAACCATCTTAATTTTTCTAAGACCTAAACCACTAGCCCTTTTAGGTCTGCACACTAGATCCCACCCTATTAAAGGCAACCTTTTTCTTTCTTCAACACCCGACCAAAGAAATCTTTTTTGAATCTTTTCAATTGCATTCGTAAACTTGGTATGTATTTTAAAAGGCTTAAAGCATAAATCGACAGAATTTGAAGAGCAGCTTTGAGGAGTTGTAATTTACTAGCTTGACTTAGCAAAGCTCCTTTCCATCCAACAAACTTCTTGCTAAACCTCTCAACCAATGAAATCCAAAAGGACTCTGGGGGTTTAAGGCTTAAAGATAATCCTAGATATGTGGCAGGTAAAGACTCCACCCTGCAACATACAAACATGTTAGGCACACTATATAAATTCAATTCACACATGTGGTGTAACCCTATCATGAATACACATGAATAAAGGAACATATATAAGTTAATCACATGTATTTCAAATACTAATTCAATTTAATGCACTCTAGACATGACATACAACTTAAATACAAGTCATTCCCTTATACATGTTATTAAAATTAAATTATACATGGCTAAATGAGATGAATTTTTTTCAATCATAATAAGAATTAGACCCATGCATATACTATCTGAATCACTCATGCAAATTGACATTTACTAGACATCAAATCATTGTTGGATAGTATATTGATTTAATAATCAAATGATATCTAAACAAACCATTGAGCTTAAAGCTTAATAACCTAGCATTATAAAATCGCACATTACTAATTTATTTATTAATCTATGAAATTACTTTTAAGGTTCATTCAAAATGACAACGAAAAGGTGACAATGATATTTTCAACATTAATGGTCCCCTTGGGCTATTCATAATGATTAAGAATGCTATACTTTTAAAAGTGTAAAAACTTAAATTTAGGAAGCAATTAAACTTCCTAATGCCATACTCTACTTAATGGCTCATGATTGGAAACATCACAAATAATAGAAGATATTATTCCCAACACATCTCTTTAGTCCATTTATTTCATGAGTCCATGGTTGGTTGTATCATTTCATATATACTTTAAAACAATGTATGTAAATGAGTTTCCAACAAACAACTCATGTGTACTTGTGAGGTTGAGCAACTTATTAGGGATACAAATATGTTATTAAGGATTTTTTTTTTGAAGGGAAATTACCTAAGATAATACTCCTTTTGTATTAACTATTTTGTAAGTGAACAACTAATTAAGATGGTACTTAAGGGGTGTTCATAGTCTAACCTCATATGAAATAGGCCTTAACACATCCTAGTGATTACAAACTAATGGATCTGCATTAATCTTAGATGACCATTATTACTAATAAAGAATATGCAATCTTTTAACTTCCCATGCTTCTTCCTAAGTATCACCCATGCCTTCCAATCATTAAAAAAAAGAACATAAACGCGTGAATATACTTATTGATTCATCTATTTTATGCTCACATAAACATAAATATATATATATATATATATATATATATATATATATATATATATATATATATATATATATATATATATATATATATATATATATATATATATATATATATATATATATATATATATATATATATATATATATATATGTTTACTCTTTAGAATAATCGTAGAGAGAGGAATATAAATGACCATACAACATGTGTTCTTGTTTATAAAGAATTGAACAAAGCCTTGTATTCCAATGGCTTACCCTATAAATGACTTATGAGCCTATGTATGATAGAAGTTAATGAGGTGAGAAGTAATGCTAGATCTTTGATGTACATAATAGAATTTAATCATGCAACTTTGATCACATGCAATTCTTTATACGAACATATTTACTTTCCATGACTTTCCTATTCTAAATTTTATATATATATTCTCGCTATGTTAAATTAATGAAAACATTACTAGAACAAGGAAAATACATATTGAACTACATTGAAGGTTAGATCCATACTAATTTGTATCTACGACTTCTTTAAGATTTTTCTTTTCATTTAGATGAATTGTAAATCAATCAACTTTTTTTTAAAAGATATTTATTATATAGGGGTGGAGGACTTAGTATTTGGGAAGAACCTATTACAAAATGGTAATGATTATATTTCCACTTGCAGATAGATGCATAATTAGATATAGTTTAAAATAATATCATTTAATGTAAATGATAATATAAATAAAATCTAAATATCAATTAGATTGAACAATGGTTATTAACATAATGATAATTTAAAATAATAACATTTTCAATGAAGAACTTATCAACAGGCTAGCTTCAGTACAATAGATTATAGTTGTTGGACTTCTAGCATTAAGAGAAATTTTATCTTATTATAGAAAGGATCAAAGGAAGTTTAAAGTACATACCAAACATGTGAACTGTATGATTTGACACAATAGCTCAAAAGAGATGTTTGTGCAATAAATTAATTAAAAGGGGCTTTAGAAGGATTTGAGCAAAAGCCACTGGCAAACTAAATTCCACAATCCTTTCCTGTGTTCTTCCTGAATCGAAATGGGAGTTTTAGAACAAAGGCATGGACCTTCATTTTAGCATATATTGTGAAGGGGCAGCATAGCAACATAGATTCATAGTATGATAAAAAGACGATTGTTAACTATGCTTAAATGGAGCTCATGCAATGGAGGCGGTGGCAGGAGGCTTGCCTGATATATCGATGATTTAAATGGTAGTATCTTTATATTCTTAGCCTTTTTATTAATACCGACCAAGCTTTCCTATCTTTCAAAATCTGACAAAATGAATCCTTTTTACTCCTATGTCAGACTATTCCATAGATTAGGTTTGATATAGAAACAAAGGCAAGGCATAAGAGTCTACCATAATAACAGATAGAGGGATTCTATCAAGTGTTGTGGTTTCTATAGCCCCAGTGGACATGTACGCAAAAACAGGAATTACAGACAAAGATTGACATCAGAGAAGTAATTGATACGCATTACTGCCTGGGAGATATGAGAAAGAAAAATGCTAAAAGAAGGCGGTCATAAGACGGTCATAATGCAATAGAGCACATATTGAAGCATACAAAAGTTTGGCAAAACCCTAAATAAATGTTTCTTCATAATACCCGTGGTCACATGATATGCACAAATCAATTTGTTGTTTAGGCAGAAGGGCATACTACATTACTTACCTCAAGATTCTCGACAAATTGTGCCGTGCTCTTTTTTGTTTTCCCCCAACATGCAATCTTCCTGCGCCAAAATGGAAGCTTTGAAACAAGGTATGGACACCCATTAAGACATATGTGATGGAGATCTCTGTCAAATGTTGAAGTCGCAGCTGCCCAGATAAATATGTATGCAAAATGTGGATGCAATGCACGTGAACTGCTATATAGAATGTCTCTAAGAAATGTGATCTCATTGAATGCAAAGATTGCAGGGTATGCGCAAACTGGATTTGATGAAAAGGATTTCATAACCTTTCAGCAAAATGAAACTGGCCGGTGTAAGACCCGACTCCCCAACCTTTGTCAGCATTCCCCCAAATAATTTGCCTCCACCTTCGTATCCCCAAAAATGGAACATGGTCAAGGCCTGTGGACGGCTTTCCTGTTCACATGCAAAATGTTGGAGTATAGACAAGGCACGTGGACAAACTTAATATTACCTCTTTTTATATTTCATTGTTGTCTTTCTTTCTTTTTTTTTTTTGGATATTATAGGGGTCCCCGTCAGGTCTGGAATTTGACGGGCACCCCTTCCTGTCATATGAAAATTTTGTGACGGTTTGTTCATTGAAATCCCTGTCATTTTACGTTTTATGAAAAAAATTAAGTGTCGAATCTATTAATTTCAAACCTATCAAAAATGATTATATAAAATTAAAAAAAGTTTAATCCTTATTCAACTCATTATTTAAAATTTCAACATGCTCACCAATAAAACACAAATGATGTATTATTGAAAAAAATCAAATCTCATGAATCACCTAAAAACATAAATTATTTGTAAAAGCCAAATAAAATTTGAAAATTCTCACCAAAAGATGTGAATTATTGTAAACTAAATGTTGTTGAAAAAACAGTGAAAATTTGCGTTATGTAATTATTCATATGGATATCTTATATATACTACAAAAATGTAAAATTAGAAAATATTGATAATTAGAAATAAATGTTAAAATCTTAAATTTACTATTACAATTAACAAAAAGTTTCTAAATTCATATAGAAAATAAATCTTGTGAAAATATTCAAAAAATTAGAAAACAATTATATTATATTTTCAAAAAAATTTGAATTAATATATATTTTTATAATAAATATTATAAATTATATATATTAATATAAAACAATCATAACTATTAGTAAAAATATCAAAATCTTAAATTTGTTGGTAAAAATATTTTAAAAATTAGAAAGAAATATATTTAATCTTGAAAAAATTCTATTTTAAACAGATTTTGAATTAATAGATATTATAAATCATATATATTAATATAAAGTGAAATTAGAAAGAATTATTCCAATTTTAAATATATATATATATATATAAAATAATTTTTTATGGTTTAATAATAATTTTAACTTCATATTTACGGTTATATAAAAATATAGCAAGTCAAATAATACGGTCTAATAAATTTTTAGGTTGTAATATACGGTCCAAAATGCATATAACCGTAAATATGACACTTCAAATTATTATTAAACCGTAAAAAAATATTGTAGGCATATATATATATATAATAATGTGTATGATAAAAATATAAATGAGTTTATAATTAGGAATTGGAATAATTCTTTCTAATTTCACTTTATATTAATATATATGATTTATTATAAATATGTTATTGAATTCGAAATTTGTTCGAAGCTATAATTTTTTCAAGATTAAATATAGTTCTTTCTAATTTTTTACATTTTTACTAATAGTTATCATTGCTTTATATTAATATATGTGATTTATAATATTTATTATAAAAATATATATTAATTCAAAATCTTTTCAAAATAGAATATAATTGATTTTTAACTTTTTGAATATTTTAACAAGATTTATTTTCTACATAATTTAGAAAATTCTTGTTACAATTAACAATAAATTTAAGATTTAAGATTTATTTCTAATTATCAATATTTTCTAATTTTACAATTTTTTAATATATATATATATAGGATATTCTTATGAATAACAACATAGCACAAATTTTCATTGTATTTTCAAAGCATTTATTTTATAGCATTGTTTTTTCAACAACATTTATTTTATAGCATTTTGTGTACAGTGACTCTTAGCTTTGATTTTCTTCAATAGAGCATTTGATTTTATTGGTGAGCATGTTGAAATTTGTTTTCCTTTATTTTATAGCATTTTGTGTACAGTGACTCTTAGCTTTGATTTTCTTCAATAGAGCATTTGGTTTTATTGCTGAGCATGTTGAAATTTTGTTTGCCTTTTACAAATAATTTATGTTTTTAGATAGATGAATTTAAGATTAAACTATAAAAAAAATTGAACAATAGCAGCTAATTTCACTTTATAGCATTGTTTTTTCAATAACATTTATTTTACAGGTGATTCAGCTTTGATTTATTTTACTTGTGTTTTATTGGTGAGCATGTTGAAATTTTAGATAATGAATTGAATAAGGATTAAACTATTTTTAATTTTATATAATTATTTCTAGATAGGTTTGAAATTGATATTTAAATATGATTTTAGATAGATCAATTTGCCAATTGAACTATTTTTAATTTTAGATAATTATTTATTGCTATATTTGATTTGAAATTGATATTTAAATGTGTTTTTATGATATTTACACATATGAAATCAATAAATTAATTTATAGTCAAAATAGTAATACAATTTTACAAATTAGAGAATAAATATATGGAAAAAACAATCATATTGTGCAATATAATTATTCTTAATCTAATACTCTATGCATTGTCAAAATGTAAATTACATATATATAATTATTTAATTATCAATAAAATTTATTATATGCAATTGGATTTACTAATTGAGTGCATGCATAGTTTCTAAAATTTGTAAATTTTCTAACATAATTATTTTATAAAATAATATTTCATAGATTACTAATATATTGATTTTTTAGATATTTTAAATATTTTTTTTGACAATTAAATTTTTTTGGCAAAGGTGGCTGTCAAATTCCAGGCCTACCTAAGACGAGCTAGGGTGAGACTAGTCCCCTATTATGCAACATTCGATGTCTCCCTTATATTTCATTGTCTTGTTTTCCAACTATACAACATTCGATGTCTCCCCTATATTTCATTGTCTTGTTTTCCAACTATGCAACATTCGATGTCTCCCCTTTCATTCTTTTGACTATTTTATTTTGTCCCCTTTTTGAGAATATTTCTTACTTCATGTATCCATGCTTTCTTTCTCCTTTGAATTTTAATATTTCTTCATATTTTTTTTAGCTTTTATAGACTATCTATGCCCTCTATTTCACCAAATCATTTTATATGAATGTACTCTGATAAGTATCTTATGATATTTTAATTATATTTATAATATAATTTCATGTTTAGAATAATTATTTAAAAAATATATTTATCATGGTTGCATTTCAATATTATTCACTTATATCAATTCTTAATAAATCACTATTGATATATAAAATTATAGTTTATATCTAATTTAAAATAAGTTAATATTTATTGTCCTTCAATTTGATACATCTATATATTTATCATCTACTTAATTTGTTCTCAATCAATTTATTATTGAAGTAATCATTTTTTTTTAATATTAAAGATATATTGTCAAATGACATCATATTACACTATAAATTTTGACTCAACTAACTACAAAACATAGCTTACAAATGTCAAGTAATATAAGTCTATAATGTTGATTAAATTCATTCACCAAGTGTAGGACTTCTAGTACTAAATTTAGCATTGCCACTAATTTAGGGTTAAATTGGGTTCAACACAAATTGCACAATGCATATGCAACAAGGAAAACTAACAATCAAGATGTTTGTCTTTTCAAAATTTAAAAACTAAATAGTGTTGATATGTCACTAGACTAATCATAAAATTATCGCAAATTCAATTATCAATGAAACTCCTTCTTGGGAAAGGTAATAATATTGACATAATGTATATGATAATAATAACATCAACAACATTTCCCCTCTAGCTACTAGAAGAAGGTAATCACAACATATAAAACATCCTAGATATACTCTTTCTCCATAAAGCATGTTACTATGAGATCAAATGTACTAATTAATACAAGATAGGTTCAATATCCCAAACTATAATGTAGGAGTATAGGAGCCAAAAAATTAATCTCAGTAATTACCACAAGGGTTATGAAGGGTAAATCCAACAAATATTAGATAAGAGATACTAAAGTCCCTTCATTAATAAATAGGAAATATTGTCTATGGTCCCCTCCTTAAGGGTCCCTTCATGTATAAGCTCGGTTTATTTTATTTAACTTCCATTTAAAATTTTCTATTCACATACACTTTGATTTGTATGTAAATGTTCCTAAAATCGAATTTATTTACTTAAACCAATTTATGATATGACCATTAAAATTCATTATCTTTCAATTAACTATTTATGACATTCAAATAATTTTGCATTAAAAGCATTATCACATGGTTTAAAATTATACCCTCCTATTCAATATATCGTCGACATCTAAATGTCAAAGATCCTTAGATGCCTTATAGAGAGCTGATGGGGTGGCCTTACAATATAATTCATAGGGTCATTATCTAGTAGTTTCTTTGTAGACAATTCATAAGACAAATTCCAGAGAGCATCATAGATCAAGTTCATAGGCATAGATTGATTCACAATTGTGAATGAAACCCAAAATCATGAAAGTGATCTATCATATAACATGGAAGAATATTCAAGTTCTCATCCATACACACTTAGCTATCTAACATATTTCCAAATTCCAAGAACTTCATTACCCATGACTAATTATCACTCAATCTTTAATCATTTATTTATATATTCTCTTCTTATTTATTAATATTTATGATGTAATCATATTTATTAACTAATATTGTTTGTTCTAATGCTCTCCACTTCACTCCATCTAAACCCCTATTTTCATCCTTAAATTAATTTATACTTAATTCCACTACACATCATTTTCCTCTTCATCATCTTCCTTTTCATCATCATTTTACTATAAATAGTTATAATAGGATGGTAACACATGTAACTCAAGGACTTTGCTTTAAATTGAAATCTTTTACAAGGAAAAAATATCTTTTCCCCTCCATCAATTTAGTATAGATAGAAGAGAATGTTAACACATGTAACTCAAGGACTTTGCTTTAAATTCCTTTTCCTCTCCATCAATTTAGTATAGATAGAAGAGGATGTTAACACATGTAACACAAGGACCTTGCTTTAAATTGCAATCTTTTACACGAAAGGATTTCCTAATGTTAGTAATATCTTATAATAATAAATCTATAATAATTGCCTTGAAATTGTATTCTACTTTAACAAGCTTTTCAAAACATATGCCAGGTTTTTAGAACAAACGCAACAATCTTCCATATAATAGGGAACCAAGGCAACTAGGAAGCGCCAGCTTGAAGCATGCTATAAAAGGATGCAAAACACACCTCGCATGAAAACGAAACCAATATTTTGGGAAAACAAAAGCTGGATGCGTATTCTCAATGCAGGGATGAGCTGGTTAGCTGAAGATATCCCAAATTTTACGGCAGCGTATATTGAGAGAGTGATAGACTGGAAGTTCATTGCTATATGCCTTGCATTCCATGTGAATGGAGATAAGGGCATTACCGCATAAATCCCTGATGACCAGGATACCCACTCTGCGCAACAAACCTTACCAGCCATATAAGTTACTGACATTTTTCATTTGGATGTAATTCTTGAATCACCAAGAATTAACCCAATAACTCTGTCTCTCCCCTCAAGGGGAGATATATCAAAATCCAGAGACACTAGTTGTTAGAGACCATTATGATAATGGAGGGAATGGGCTTTAAGGTACTGCTGATTCTCCAGTTAATCTGCATGTCCTCGGCGGTAATGGATTCTTATTCCATGCTGTTAAACGATTCTGCAATGTATAGTAGCAGCGAAAAGGTGGGATTGGGATTCAGGGTACATCTGACTCGTAGAGACAGTCACTTGGGTTTCCCAGATCGATTCCGATCTGCAGTTGAGCGAAGCCACAGACGAATTGGAAACCTGACATCGGGCATCCGAACGCCGGTGCATGTGGGAGACGGGGAGTTTCTGATGACGGTTGCGGTGGGAACACCGGCTTTGCAGATTAAGGCCATCGTGGACACGGGCAGTGATCTGATATGGACTCAGTGCAAGCCGTGCAGGCCCTGCATGAAGCAGAGACCGCCGCTCTTCGATCCCAAGAAATCCATCACATATAAACGCCTCCCCTGCACCCACCGGCTCTGCCAGGCGCTGGATCCTCTGACATTCCGCTGTGGGAGAAGCTGCCAGTACAGTTATTTCTACGCAGATTCAGCTTCTACGAAGGGTGTTCTTGCCTACGAAACGTTCACCATTGGGAGGAGTGCAAAGGTCCGGGATATTGTATTCGGGTGCGGTCATAAGAACGCGGGCAAATATCATGGCCATAGCGGGCTTGTTGGATTGGGAAGGGGCCCTCTGTCACTACTTTCCCAGTTGGGTGCCAAGATCTCCTACAAATTTTCCTATTGCCTACTGCCCATTACTTCTCCACATTCCAAAACTAGCCCTCTGTTCTTTGGGCACGCCGCAGACTTCAGGGGAGGTCATACTCTGAGTTTTGTACAGAACAAGTGGAACCGGTCGCTGTGGTACATTCCCATGACCGGCGTAACCGTCGCCGGTAAGGCCGTGCCGGTTCCGTTGAGGGCCTTTCGGGTGAAACGTGCAGGCACGGGTGGCGTGATCATTGACAGTGGGACAACCTTTTCGTACTTTGTTAGGTCTGTTTACAAGCCATTGCGGAAAGCCATAAAGAAGGCCTTGGGATTGAAGCCTGTAAGAGATGCACTTGTGCCCCTGGATTTGTGCTACAGGAGGCCTGCACGGTGGCCCTCAGTTACTTTCCATTTCGAGGGAGGCATAGACATGGACCTTCCTGCCGGGAACTATTTTATTGAGGCAGGTCCCAATCTGTGGTGCCTCGCCTTTGCTCCCAGTGATACTTTTTCTGTGTTGGGTAATTTGGTGCAGCAGAACTTCCATTTTCGTTTTGACCATGCCAGGAATGAACTCTCCTTCAAGCCGGAGAATTGTGGCTCTTTGTAACGCTATCATCACTAGATGGTACCTTGATCTCTGCTAATTCATGTCTTCAATGCAAATATCAATACAAGGTTTGATTTTCATCACAGAGAAGTCTGTATTAGAACCTAAGGTGGTCAAACATTGTATTCTTAGACAGCTAACGAGAATTCCTTTTTTCAACCTGGTTGTCATAGAATATGCTACCGCAGGTTATTGTAAATCTCTAAGGATAACCTGCAAATTTAGGCTCGCATCTTTGAGCGAAATCTTGGGTTACATAGAAGCTTCTTTTCTATCATGATATCAACATCAATGAAGGTAATTATTATACTTCTTGTGTGATTTGCTTGCTTAAATCATCCTTAATCTAGTAGCGTACATATTTTTGAAGGTTGATAGTGAGAAATTCTTATAAAATGTCTCGTAATGAGAATGCATTACAATGGTGGGACTACAAATATTTCATGTCTTTATGTTATTGTTAGTATTGTTAAAATGTTATTGTTAGTATTGTTAAAAGTGAGCAATGTGTTCTTTTTCTCATTTGAACTGATCTAATGAAATCCATAAGAATCTAACAGTCCATAATGAATGAAACTAATTTCTTAACCATTCTCAAGCATGATAGGTCCATTAACTTTTTTTTATAATTACAAATCATTTTAAATAAGGTTTAAGTTATTTGTTAGGTCATTTAATGTTCAACAAATTCTCCCCCATCAAAATAATAATATTTAGTTATACATAGACCAATTAAGCAGAATTTTCTTAGACTATTTGAGGTGCAATCCAATACAACACATATAACCAATCCTACATAGATTGCAAAAAGTCACTGAATTTTGATGGTTGACTATTAAATCCTACATAGATTGCAAAAAGTCACTGAATTTTGATGGTTGACTATTATTTGTTTGTTAAGTTCATTTTCTATTTTATAATTTTATAAAATTCTTTTCAAAAGATATTTTGACTTAAATTTATGTTTCAAAATTGCATTTTCTAATTTGAAAACAAAATCTTCATACATTGAAATTAAGTTTTACTTAAACAATGTAGTTGAAAGTAAGTAAATTATTTATATATATATATATAATTTTTTTCTTTCTCTAAAATATAAATGAATATTTGATATCTTTTCATTTTTATTTTTTTATTTTTTTAAATCTATTTTTTACAATTCATATAGGAAATAATAGCTCAACCAGTAAAAATAACTTTTTAAAATTTGTAGAAGGAATTTTTTCTAGTTATATAAAATTTAAATTAATTTAACCAAAAAAATTAATGGAAGAAAATAATGGAAGGTAGATTTAAAATAAACTCATCCATTTTTTTAATCTACAAAGAAATCAAATAAAATCCTTTCATTGTCACCATCCAAGTTAAGAGTTTGACTTCAATAATCTATCAACTTCATTGTTTAATCAATCTACATCTAAACTTAATAGATTTTTCTTAGCTAGAAATAACTATAAACTACTTGTTCTTGATAAATGCTAACCATAGTGAGGGACGCCCTAGGAGTGTAGGATTTGAATTATCAACCTCTAACTACTAATATTTATATACATATTATTTGTTTTTAAAAAAAATAAAAAATTTATAGGTAATGGTAAAGGATGAGTAGATTGGATGTTATATGAAGGATTGAGTTTTGCACAATGTAGATTAGCATGCTACCATTTAATGATTTTATAAAATTATATTTGTTATTTTATATAACTTACATTTATTATTTTTTAGATTTAGATTATTATTTTATGTATGTCTACAAGATTGAGCATTTTAACGGTGCTGCCACAATAGTGGTTTACAATTTAAGCCTTGAAAATTTCCATTTAAATAATTCCAATTGAAGAGGGCTTGATCAAACTATCTTAAATAAAACCCCCTTGGATAGAACCCCGCTAGTTTTAAACCATACCTATAACAGAGTCTCCTTTACACCTATCAAAATGATGATAAAAAATGAATTTTGATTTACCTTTTGGGGGATCAAATGAATTCATTTAAAATTTGTTTTTTGCAAGTATGTAGTCCTTATTATAAGCTTCCCAAAAAGTATAATTTTAAATAAATTTAATTTGATTATTATATTTATTTTTTATTTCTCGTGAATGTAGGGTTTTCACCGAAAATCAAGCTCTTTGTTCTGCATATGTGGAAAAATAGCATATTATTTAAAAAAAAAATTAAAAATATTAGTGCACTAGATATTGAAGTCCTTGATCCAACAAAGAAAAAAAATTAAATTTTGATACATGCAAAAAAAGTTACGCGTTATACGGTTGCGCTATGTCTGAATTATAATTGGTTTGAATTCGAAACTTGATTAAAGAAAAAATATTCAATAAAAAACTATCTAACCAAGTGGAAGCACTAGATATTAGAGTTGTAAATCTAAATTCGAAAGTATTAGAATTTTATCCTTCATGGAAAAAAAGTTATGCGTTATACGGTGAGCGTCACTTTTTAAAAATATTGTTTTTTGAAAAAAACTAGTTTTCGAGGGAGATGGAAAAAGAAGTGCAATTTGATTCCAAAATTTTTGAAAAAAATATATTTAGAATCTATAGACAAAATTCCACGAAACTCTAGTTTGCATCATCTTCAAATTCCTCATGGTTTAGCTACTATAGGTGCCCGAAAGTGAAGATTTAGTTAAAAAAATATATTCCAGTGTCCAGTTTGGCCAAAAATTGTAAACCACTATTGTGGGATCACCGTTAAATAAAAAATTATTATAACATTAGTATTCTTAATAGATCATAATATCATTTAAATATATAAGCTCGTTAAAAGATTAATATCTTTTCCTATTTTTGTATTCTCAAAGGTTACACTATTAATGTCATCTTATTGATGTGATCTAATGTAACTTATTTTTTTGGTAGCTTTTAGCCTAAGTTTAATAATATAATAAAAATATTATCGAACACATTAATAATTTAATTATGTGTTCAACAATCTTAACTCACAATTAAATAATTACCTTACATTATATTTAATATGACTTAATGTAGTCATGGTCAAAGGATCTAAAGAAGGATAGTCTAGAACCCATGCAAACAACTATAAAAACACACATAACTAGAAGAGTTATAAAAATTTGAAAGGAAAGCAAAGTGTGGAATACGCCTTCCTAATACTAATCTTTAGGAGAGAGATACATCATTTTCTTTAAAACTTGCAATTGCAGAACACAAAGATGCACATACATGAATAACATAATAGAAAATAAAGAATGAACATAGGATTTATGTGGGAAAACCCTCTCGAGAAAAAACCCACACACCAAAGTAGAGACCTCTTGTATTATAGTCAAACGTAAATTACATGCAAGTCATAGAGCTATGCTCTTTTAGGTGTTGATTCATAGAATGAATCCAACAACATTTCCTTACAATTGCTTTGATGATCATACACCTACACAATGCACTATTGCATTACATACAAACTTCACAAGAATAATAGGAGAATAGTCACTCCAACTTCCATACCAAATCGAACAGTTATCGTCACTTCTATGAAGTTCTACCGAAATGTCGAAGAGACATGAAATCATGTCTCTTTGAATCCTCACTATCACCCCAATACACATCATTTCATCCTATCGGGATGTCGAAGGGACCATGTAGCAACTCCTTTCGATATGGTGATGTCTCACTGATGAAGTCTCATCAGAATGTTGAAGAGACATTAAAACACCTCCTCCCGATATAAGGAGATGCTAATGAATCCTAAAACCTTGATCAGGTGGTCCCCACCACCTACATGTCATCCAAGTCATCATTGTACATCAAACATTATCCTTCACATAGTTCAATCCCACCTTATCGACATGTCAAAGGGACCATCGTCTATGTCTTGACGAAATCCATCATTCCCTCTGATGAAGAGGCCCAACCTTCCATCGAGATATCAAAGAGACAAGACTCAAGGTCCCATCAATACCCACCTGTCTCCTAAAAAAATTTCCTTCTATTCATCGGAATGTCAAAGGTACTACCAAGTGACTGCCTCTGACAACGACTTATCCCTCCAACAAAATACTTCTTGTAGTTCATCGATATGTTGAAGGGACTGCTCATTCAGTCCCATCGACATTCACTTGTCTCGTCAATGAAGCTTCAGTCGATGCAAACTCCAAACATACCAAGCGATAAGCTAAGTGCTTATCGAGATTTCGAGTAGACTCATCTCTAAGTCTTGTCATCATTTGATTATCAACCTGACGAAGCACTTAATACCAACTTGTGGAGAGCTTATCAAGATGTCGAGGAGACTAGGAATTTCATCTCGCTGAAACTCAATTGTCATCCTAATGAACCTGAAGCCTAAAGCCTATTATGCCAACAAGTTTGAGACACCCTTTCTAAACATTCTCCCACTTGACAAAGAACTTACTGGCTCCTTCCAATGCTTGAATTCATTGAATATTCTAGGCCCCATGGCCCATTGAACTGACAGACCATTTGAACTTATACGTGCTCACAAGATTCATCAATTCATCCATAACATTTTCTAGAGTATCATTTTTTTCCAGACTAACCTTTTCATCCTCAACCATATCATGAACAAAGTGGTATTGTACGTTATTATGTTTCATCCTGGCATGGAAGGTTGGATTTTTCACCAAACAAATGGAACTCTAACTATCACAAAAAATAACAATCTACCCTACATTGAAACCAACATCTGAACACAATTTTCTAATCCAAATGGCTTCCTTGCTAGCGTGAGCTGTCGCCATGTACTCAACCTTAGTAGTGGATAAAGTGACTATAGCCTAATTTTTTCTCATCTAGCTAACTGCACCACCAAACAACGTGAATGCATATCCACTGGTGGATCTTTTGCTATTAATGTCCCCTTCCCAATTAGAATCCACATATCCATGGGTGGATCTTCTACTATTAATGTCCCTTGCCCAATCAAAATCCACATATCCAAGAATTCTAACTGAACTCTAAGATCCAGTAAAGTAACCATGATAACATAAGGCATACTCAGAAGTACCCTTCAAATACCTGAAAACTCTCTTCACAACATCCTAATGCGGCCTTCCTAGATTAGCCATAAACCGACTAAGCACTCCCACTGCTTGGGCAATGTCTGGCCTGGCATGTATCATTGCATACATTAAACTACCAACTACACTTGCATAAGGCACCTTGGTCATGTCCTCCATCTCAATAGGAGATTTTGGACAATCTTCAACAAAAAGTTCCATTCCCTACAACACTAGAACAACTGACTACTTGCAAGTGACAACAAAAATTTGATAGACATCAGCTTAGCTACAGGAGACAAAAAATATCTGTAATCAATCCCCTCCACCTGGGAATATCCTTTCGCGACCAACCTTGCTTTATGCTTCTCAACACTACCATCAAGACCTATCTTCTTCTTGAACACCCATTTACATCCAACAAGATTTCAATCTTCAGAAAAAGGTACTAGATCCTATGTTTCATTCTTCTTCAATGATGCCATTTCTTCATTCATGGCTTCCAACCAAGAATTTGAATTAGACATACCCATAGCCTCTCTAACAGTCCTAGGCTCATCAGTGTTAGCAATCAAAGCATAGGCACAACTAGAATCTAACATAAAATATCCAAACCTTTCAGGTTGCCATTTAGCATGTGTAGACCTCCTTAGAAGTTGAGGCTAAGGTTTTTCATCTTGTTTGAAACTTTCAGAGCTTCTTGAGCTCTCCTCACTAACAGGTCCACCAGGAGTACGTAATTCATCCTTATCTAGTGTAAGAGGAATTTCAACTAGACCTCCTTCTTTTCTGCTTCTTTCACCTTTGGCTACAAATGAATTGTAGAAGGTTTTAGCTCATGGAAGATCACATTATTTCTATATAACACATTCTCTATAATTGGGTTCCAAATCTTGTACCCTTTCATGCCAATTCCATAACTGATGGAGATACACTTCATTGTTTTGTTCTCCAATTTAGATATCTTTTCACTGGGCACATATGCATACGCCCCACAACTAAAGACTCTAATGTGTCTCAACGAGGACTTCTTACTAGACCACACTTCCATAGGTGTCTTGTCCATGAGCATTGAAGTGGGAGATCTTTTAATCAAATAGCATGTTGTAGCTACAGCCTCATCCCAAAAATTTTGTTTCAGACCAACACTGCTCAACATACTTCTCGCCCTTTTCATCAACGTTCTATTCATCCTTTCTACAACTCCATTTTAATATGGAGTGTAAGGTTTTATTTTATGCCTTTTAATTCTATGGTCCTTGCAAATTTTTTTGAATTTTGTTGAACAAAGCTCACCACCATTATCTGTCCTCAAACACTTAGTCTTTTTACCAATTTGATTTTCAACCAAGGTTTTAAATTCCTTAAACTGGCTGAACTTTAATTTTACTTCTGAGAAAATAAACAAATTTCCTTCTCGAATAATCATCTATGAATGAAACAAAATACACAGAATTCAATAACAAAGGAACATTAACTGGACCAAACACATCAACATGAATATAATTTAGAATTTAAAAATATTTATGGGGAGGGTGAAGCCACAATAGTGGTTTACAATTTGATGGAGGGAGGAAAACTAAGAAAAAACAACCCCATGGCAAAAAAATTGGTTTTAGGGGTTCGAATGAACCTACAAGTTCAATCGAACCCAAAAGGGGTTCACCCGAACTATGGTTCGAGCGAACCCATTAATTATTGGGCCCACATTTCCCGCCCAAAATAACAAAAGGAAATGCATATTGAGGGTGGTTCGCTTGAACCCCTAGGGGTTCGTACGAACCCCCCTTATTCCTCATTCTCCCCCTGAAACACAAAAAA
>VDFB02298254.1:0-32591 GCA_007258455.2 Sequoia sempervirens
ATCCTTGATGTTGACCCAGTAGTCCTCCAAGTCCTCCTTGTGCCTGTATTCCCGGGTAGCCCTTTTCTGTGCCCCTCCGGTGATGTCAAAATTCATTCTCTTTGAATGGAAAGAGAATCCATAGGCTGCCAATTCCTCACCTGCAGTATGAGCTGATTGAATGGAAGGACACATCACATCCACGCCAATCCCAAGAGGGAAGTCACCTCCAAAACCAGTTTTATGTTTCTCCTTCTTGACCACCGTATCGAACTCACAAATTTGTCTTACGACCTCCAGTAGCACTATGTGGTCAGTGGGATACCTGGGCAATCTGTAGGGAGCAACGGGGCATCCATCAATCCGGAGATAAGTGAAAGTGGGGAACTGGATGAACCAGGCCCCATAATTCTTAATCAACCCCCTAGCCTCATCGGACAATCTGATGTGCTCCGCATTCTGAAGGGTCCGGGTAATGTGCATAGTGAAGGCATCGTTGGCCCTCCTATAATCTCCGTGTCCGAGGTGCAATTCCGGATAGACCTCATAGATAATGTCCTGTCCAATGGTTCCTGCCGGAGTCAGTCCCTTATAGGGATAGGAGATGGCCAGTATATATATAACAAAGGAGGACATGGTGAACTTCTTTCCTTCCAAAACATTCCTCAGTTGCCTATCTATTTCCGCACTGATAAGCCCTGCCCAGTGGTAATTCGTTCCTTGGCCTATCTTGGTGATCACATGGACCATCCAACTTTCCAATACCCCGGCAGTTTTGCGTCCGGCCACCCTGCTCAACAGTGTGATGGCATCATAAATATCTGGCCTGAACTTCACCCTGTGCAACTGTTTGGGCAATTTAGAGTGGTGAGACTTGGGCTTCTCAAGCCATGAGTTAATAAGCTGTTGAGCCTTAACTGGCTCATTCTCATAATACGTGCGAGCAGTGTCAATGTTTAGGGCGCAGACCGAGGGGAGATCCGGCATGCTGAAAGCTCGGGCAATGGAGGCTGGACTGAAATTTGCCAACACCCGCCCCTCAGTACTAACTACCATCTGTGTGTCAAAGGCGTACTGCCTAGCACACTCCAAAATCAGCTCGTAACACTGGACTGCTGGAGGGAACCCTGCCACGTGTACCAACCCTGAGTTCATCATCCCTTGCCTCAATGTCGATTGGTCCTTCTCAGCTGTTCTCTGTTTGAATTCTTCATAACGCCAGGCACCAACGTTGGTATCAGACACATCTGCCCACACGGAAGATATCTTACTCTCTGGGACCTGACTCCTCATGTCTAATCTCAATTTTTCTGTCTCGGAAACTGCAGATGCCCCCGCACCACCTTTGGACTTCCCAGCTTTGCTTGATTCAGCCTGCACATCCAAGAATTATTATTAGAATTTAATTATTAAGCTCATATCCATCCAAAAGGTTAGCATACATCATACAAATCCATTAAAACCAAATGCCAATTGCCAATCCTCCGAGATCCGGAGAAATCAAATAATCCGGGAAAATCGTATAATCCGGGAAAATCGTATAATCCGGGAAAATCGTATAATCCGGGAAAATACATTCGGGGCGGAATTCCGGAGAAATCCGACCCAGACGGACTCCTGCCACCAAAGCACTATTAGCCATGTAAATCATTAATATGCTCGGAAATCAAAGGAAAATCATCAATTTTACTCTTTGGCAATCAAGAAATAGGCATTAACAATCACTCCATCAATTCCCTCATCGAAATATACAAAAGAATGCAATCAGACAGGAAACCCGGAAAAATCCGAATGGGACGGACTTTCGCGGACAGCATCAAATGCACCGGAAATTAACTCTGTCCGCGGAATAAAAGGAAACCGGGAAAATCCGGGAGACCAGAAATTCCGCGACAGCCTCGGAAACCCGAAAAATGGCAAAACGTGCACCAACACAGGAGCGACCACAAGATCTTCAATACCAAAGCTCGAATGAACCCAAAACCGACGACAATTACCAGACTCGAATATGCAAAGAGTGTCCAACACTCAGAAGCACTCAAAGGAAGGATCCCATACTAAAATGACGATGCCCTAAATCGAACAATCACATATCCGCCATTAGAACCAGAGCAAGCTTTTAGGGTTAAAATATCAGTTCGGGATTTACCTAAAAGCCCTCTAATCCTCACAGGACGGGGAAGCCAACATAAAATGAGGCGAAAGTCATTCTAACACAAGATCAAATCATCGCATTGGCCGAGACACCCAGAAAACCCTAAATTCGCATGGCAACACATCCCGCACCCAAAACAATTAAGCAACACGACCCAGAATTCCGTCTAAAGTGTAAATATGCAATCAAGCGGATAAACGGAACTCATAGGGCACGAGAGATGGGCTTCAAATAAAAAAAACGGATCAAACCGACTGAATAAATACGACACCCAAAGTCAAAATATGAGCCGACCCCAAAATTCAACAACGCCCAGTACAAGAAAATCTCAAATCACCATGCAAACAAACGGAAGGGCGACGAATACATACCATGGATCAAGACGAGCAGAAATCGAGCTTGGAAAATCAATCCACGTGACAACACGTCCAGGCAACGAGATACTGGCAGCAACACTCAAGCAATCCACGCGCAAACAATCCAAGATCAAACCCCAAAGCTCAAACGAAAGTTCTGAATCGCCAGAGCAGAAAACAAGGAAGCAGTCGAAGTTAGAATGAATCAGAAAACGCCCTAAATTCGCCCTTATACCCGTCTGAACCAAGATACCTCAGCCATTAATGCGTGAAAAGACGTTTCTGACAAGTCCGGAAACCCGTGCCCCAAGTGGAATTTCGGAGAATCCCAGAATGCGCGGAGACACGGATTCCGCGGAAATGCAGAAACCGGGGAAATCAGGAAGATCGGGATTTTGACAGAATCCGGGAAAATCCGAATGGACCGGAAAATCCCGAAGTTAGGAGAAAACCCGGAATCGGAGAATTCGGTAAGAGACGGACAAGGAACCAGTGCCGGAGAAATCCGCCAGAGGCGGAGAATCCCGGATCCAGGTGAAGACCCGGACTTGGCCAAAAACTTAATTTCAATCAATATCAACCCCAAGGCAAGGGTGAAGCCAGCAAAACCAACATGTCAAGACCCCAAAATGATAAATCCAATAAAATCAAAGGTCAAAGACACAACGAAGAAAGGGGGTCCCCACTCCAAGTGGGGCGTGTGTGCAAAAACTGCACAACACCTAGAAGACATTCAATAATATTTTTTGAATCCCCTTCAAGCCAAAGATTTTTAAAATTCAGACCATAAGCCAAATTTATGACATGAAAAGCTGTGGAAGTCTCAGCTAAGTGATTGGTTTGTGAGCTAAGGGGGGTAGCAATTGCCCCTAGAAAATTGTCAAAAGAATCCCTTATGACTTTGCCACATCCCGCCGCCCCAGGATTACCTTTAGCTGCCCCATCAAAGTTGGCTTTAACCCAGCCGTTAGGCAAAAAAGTCCAGCAGACACCCTCCCTGTCCTTCTTAGTATGTTTAGGACCACAAGAAATATCATAACTAATATTCCATTCCTTAGCAATCGTAAGATCATAGGAAGAACAAACCACTTTCTTGGTGTTACAAACCTTATGGGGGATAGCATTGAAATTTTCTTTCATTAATCTGATTATTTTATCAAACACTATGACCTCTGAAGATTCCTTATCTCTGTAAATTCTATTGTTTTGTTCTTTCCATAGACCCCAAGCAACATGAGGGAAGGAAAAATCCCATAGTTTTTGAAGTGTTGGGTTGTAAGTATGGGATTTCCATTAGATGAAGAAATCTTCAATTGATGAGGGGAACACCCAAGATAATTTCCAATAACAGAGGAATTTTTCCTAGATTGAGGTAGCAAATGGACAATGAAGAAACAAATGACAAACTGACTCTACATCCGTCTTGCAGAGATAACATCTATTGGGAATTTGAAAACCTTTCTTGCAAAGATTATCAACCGTGAGCACTTTGTTTTGAAGTAGGATACGGAAGAAGATGTTGACTTTAGGTACCAGGTGTTTGATCTATGCATTCGACCAAAAAGGGGGTGGAGCCTAGGCAGAAGAAAGCCTGGCAATAGCTGCCGAAATAGAGTAGTTTCCTAAGGGTTCATCTTTCCATACAAGACAGTCTCCCATCTAATCATGGCATAGTCTAATAGCCAACAGGGATGACTGAATAGGAGCAAGAGCCTGACTAACAAGACACAAATCCACCCATTTTCCATCCTTCCAATAATCTTTAACATACAAACCAAATAGAGATTTACAAATCTCAACCCACCTACGAAAAGGTTCAATTTTGGAAAGGGGCTCATTGAACAACCATCTATCATCCTAGAATCTTGTTTGGTTTCCACTCCTGAATTTCCAACCCACTCCTATTTCAACAACTTTTCTACCAGTAATCAGGTTATTCCAATAGGTTGAGCCTCTGGGTAGAAGATGGGATTCCATCAAGATTATAAGAGATTTGTTATTCTCCAAATATTTGCTTGTCAGGATATCAGTCCATTCCCTTGGGGATGAAAATAGTCTCCAATTTTGTTTAGCAAGAAGAGTCTTGTTAACCATCTTAATTTTTCTAAGACCTAAACCACTAGCCCTTTTAGGTCTGCACACTAGATCCCACCCTATTAAAGGCAACCTTTTTCTTTCTTCAACACCCGACCAAAGAAATCTTTTTTGAATCTTTTCAATTGCATTCGTAAACTTGGTATGTATTTTAAAAGAATTTGAAGAGCAGCTTTGAGGAGTTGTAATTTACTAGCTTGACTTAGCAAAGCTCCTTTCCATCCAACAAACTTCTTGCTAAACCTCTCAACCAATGAAATCCAAAAGGACTCTGGGGGTTTAAGGCTTAAAGATAATCCTAGATATGTGGCAGGTAAAGACTCCACCCTGCAACATACAAACATGTTAGGCACACTATATAAATTCAATTCACACATGTGGTGTAACCCTATCATGAATACACATGAATAAAGGAACATATATAAGTTAATCACATGTATTTCAAATACTAATTCAATTTAATGCACTCTAGACATGACATACAACTTAAATACAAGTCATTCCCTTATACATGTTATTAAAATTAAATTATACATGGCTAAATGAGATGAATTTTTTTCAATCATAATAAGAATTAGACCCATGCATATACTATCTGAATCACTCATGCAAATTGACATTTACTAGACATCAAATCATTGTTGGATAGTATATTGATTTAATAATCAAATGATATCTAAACAAACCATTGAGCTTAAAGCTTAATAACCTAGCATTATAAAATCGCACATTACTAATTTATTTATTAATCTATGAAATTACTTTTAAGGTTCATTCAAAATGACAACGAAAAGGTGACAATGATATTTTCAACATTAATGGTCCCCTTGGGCTATTCATAATGATTAAGAATGCTATACTTTTAAAAGTGTAAAAACTTAAATTTAGGAAGCAATTAAACTTCCTAATGCCATACTCTACTTAATGGCTCATGATTGGAAACATCACAAATAATAGAAGATATTATTCCCAACACATCTCTTTAGTCCATTTATTTCATGAGTCCATGGTTGGTTGTATCATTTCATATATACTTTAAAACAATGTATGTAAATGAGTTTCCAACAAACAACTCATGTGTACTTGTGAGGTTGAGCAACTTATTAGGGATACAAATATGTTATTAAGGATTTTTTTTTTGAAGGGAAATTACCTAAGATAATACTCCTTTTGTATTAACTATTTTGTAAGTGAACAACTAATTAAGATGGTACTTAAGGGGTGTTCATAGTCTAACCTCATATGAAATAGGCCTTAACACATCCTAGTGATTACAAACTAATGGATCTGCATTAATCTTAGATGACCATTATTACTAATAAAGAATATGCAATCTTTTAACTTCCCATGCTTCTTCCTAAGTATCACCCATGCCTTCCAATCATTAAAAAAAAGAACATAAACGCGTGAATATACTTATTGATTCATCTATTTTATGCTCACATAAACATAAATATATATATATATATATATATATATATATATATATATATATATATATATATATATATATATATATATATATATATATATATGTTTACTCTTTAGAATAATCGTAGAGAGAGGAATATAAATGACCATACAACATGTGTTCTTGTTTATAAAGAATTGAACAAAGCCTTGTATTCCAATGGCTTACCCTATAAATGACTTATGAGCCTATGTATGATAGAAGTTAATGAGGTGAGAAGTAATGCTAGATCTTTGATGTACATAATAGAATTTAATCATGCAACTTTGATCACATGCAATTCTTTATACGAACATATTTACTTTCCATGACTTTCCTATTCTAAATTTTATATATATATTCTCGCTATGTTAAATTAATGAAAACATTACTAGAACAAGGAAAATACATATTGAACTACATTGAAGGTTAGATCCATACTAATTTGTATCTACGACTTCTTTAAGATTTTTCTTTTCATTTAGATGAATTGTAAATCAATCAACTTTTTTTTAAAAGATATTTATTATATAGGGGTGGAGGACTTAGTATTTGGGAAGAACCTATTACAAAATGGTAATGATTATATTTCCACTTGCAGATAGATGCATAATTAGATATAGTTTAAAATAATATCATTTAATGTAAATGATAATATAAATAAAATCTAAATATCAATTAGATTGAACAATGGTTATTAACATAATGATAATTTAAAATAATAACATTTTCAATGAAGAACTTATCAACAGGCTAGCTTCAGTACAATAGATTATAGTTGTTGGACTTCTAGCATTAAGAGAAATTTTATCTTATTATAGAAAGGATCAAAGGAAGTTTAAAGTACATACCAAACATGTGAACTGTATGATTTGACACAATAGCTCAAAAGAGATGTTTGTGCAATAAATTAATTAAAAGGGGCTTTAGAAGGATTTGAGCAAAAGCCACTGGCAAACTAAATTCCACAATCCTTTCCTGTGTTCTTCCTGAATCGAAATGGGAGTTTTAGAACAAAGGCATGGACCTTCATTTTAGCATATATTGTGAAGGGGCAGCATAGCAACATAGATTCATAGTATGATAAAAAGACGATTGTTAACTATGCTTAAATGGAGCTCATGCAATGGAGGCGGTGGCAGGAGGCTTGCCTGATATATCGATGATTTAAATGGTAGTATCTTTATATTCTTAGCCTTTTTATTAATACCGACCAAGCTTTCCTATCTTTCAAAATCTGACAAAATGAATCCTTTTTACTCCTATGTCAGACTATTCCATAGATTAGGTTTGATATAGAAACAAAGGCAAGGCATAAGAGTCTACCATAATAACAGATAGAGGGATTCTATCAAGTGTTGTGGTTTCTATAGCCCCAGTGGACATGTACGCAAAAACAGGAATTACAGACAAAGATTGACATCAGAGAAGTAATTGATACGCATTACTGCCTGGGAGATATGAGAAAGAAAAATGCTAAAAGAAGGCGGTCATAAGACGGTCATAATGCAATAGAGCACATATTGAAGCATACAAAAGTTTGGCAAAACCCTAAATAAATGTTTCTTCATAATACCCGTGGTCACATGATATGCACAAATCAATTTGTTGTTTAGGCAGAAGGGCATACTACATTACTTACCTCAAGATTCTCGACAAATTGTGCCGTGCTCTTTTTTGTTTTCCCCCAACATGCAATCTTCCTGCGCCAAAATGGAAGCTTTGAAACAAGGTATGGACACCCATTAAGACATATGTGATGGAGATCTCTGTCAAATGTTGAAGTCGCAGCTGCCCAGATAAATATGTATGCAAAATGTGGATGCAATGCACGTGAACTGCTATATAGAATGTCTCTAAGAAATGTGATCTCATTGAATGCAAAGATTGCAGGGTATGCGCAAACTGGATTTGATGAAAAGGATTTCATAACCTTTCAGCAAAATGAAACTGGCCGGTGTAAGACCCGACTCCCCAACCTTTGTCAGCATTCCCCCAAATAATTTGCCTCCACCTTCGTATCCCCAAAAATGGAACATGGTCAAGGCCTGTGGACGGCTTTCCTGTTCACATGCAAAATGTTGGAGTATAGACAAGGCACGTGGACAAACTTAATATTACCTCTTTTTATATTTCATTGTTGTCTTTCTTTCTTTTTTTTTTTTGGATATTATAGGGGTCCCCGTCAGGTCTGGAATTTGACGGGCACCCCTTCCTGTCATATGAAAATTTTGTGACGGTTTGTTCATTGAAATCCCTGTCATTTTACGTTTTATGAAAAAAATTAAGTGTCGAATCTATTAATTTCAAACCTATCAAAAATGATTATATAAAATTAAAAAAAGTTTAATCCTTATTCAACTCATTATTTAAAATTTCAACATGCTCACCAATAAAACACAAATGATGTATTATTGAAAAAAATCAAATCTCATGAATCACCTAAAAACATAAATTATTTGTAAAAGCCAAATAAAATTTGAAAATTCTCACCAAAAGATGTGAATTATTGTAAACTAAATGTTGTTGAAAAAACAGTGAAAATTTGCGTTATGTAATTATTCATATGGATATCTTATATATACTACAAAAATGTAAAATTAGAAAATATTGATAATTAGAAATAAATGTTAAAATCTTAAATTTACTATTACAATTAACAAAAAGTTTCTAAATTCATATAGAAAATAAATCTTGTGAAAATATTCAAAAAATTAGAAAACAATTATATTATATTTTCAAAAAAATTTGAATTAATATATATTTTTATAATAAATATTATAAATTATATATATTAATATAAAACAATCATAACTATTAGTAAAAATATCAAAATCTTAAATTTGTTGGTAAAAATATTTTAAAAATTAGAAAGAAATATATTTAATCTTGAAAAAATTCTATTTTAAACAGATTTTGAATTAATAGATATTATAAATCATATATATTAATATAAAGTGAAATTAGAAAGAATTATTCCAATTTTAAATATATATATATATATATAAAATAATTTTTTATGGTTTAATAATAATTTTAACTTCATATTTACGGTTATATAAAAATATAGCAAGTCAAATAATACGGTCTAATAAATTTTTAGGTTGTAATATACGGTCCAAAATGCATATAACCGTAAATATGACACTTCAAATTATTATTAAACCGTAAAAAAATATTGTAGGCATATATATATATATATAATAATGTGTATGATAAAAATATAAATGAGTTTATAATTAGGAATTGGAATAATTCTTTCTAATTTCACTTTATATTAATATATATGATTTATTATAAATATATTTATTAATTCAAAATTTGTTGAGAATATAATTTTTTCAAGATTAAATATAGTTCTTTCTAATTTTTTACATTTTTACTAATAGTTATCATTGCTTTATATTAATATATGTGATTTATAATATTTATTATAAAAATATATATTAATTCAAAATCTTTTCAAAATAGAATATAATTGATTTTTAACTTTTTGAATATTTTAACAAGATTTATTTTCTACATAATTTAGAAAATTCTTGTTACAATTAACAATAAATTTAAGATTTAAGATTTATTTCTAATTATCAATATTTTCTAATTTTACAATTTTTTAATATATATATATATAGGATATTCTTATGAATAACAACATAGCACAAATTTTCATTGTATTTTCAAAGCATTTATTTTATAGCATTGTTTTTTCAACAACATTTATTTTATAGCATTTTGTGTACAGTGACTCTTAGCTTTGATTTTCTTCAATAGAGCATTTGATTTTATTGGTGAGCATGTTGAAATTTGTTTTCCTTTATTTTATAGCATTTTGTGTACAGTGACTCTTAGCTTTGATTTTCTTCAATAGAGCATTTGGTTTTATTGCTGAGCATGTTGAAATTTTGTTTGCCTTTTACAAATAATTTATGTTTTTAGATAGATGAATTTAAGATTAAACTATAAAAAAAATTGAACAATAGCAGCTAATTTCACTTTATAGCATTGTTTTTTCAATAACATTTATTTTACAGGTGATTCAGCTTTGATTTATTTTACTTGTGTTTTATTGGTGAGCATGTTGAAATTTTAGATAATGAATTGAATAAGGATTAAACTATTTTTAATTTTATATAATTATTTCTAGATAGGTTTGAAATTGATATTTAAATATGATTTTAGATAGATCAATTTGCCAATTGAACTATTTTTAATTTTAGATAATTATTTATTGCTATATTTGATTTGAAATTGATATTTAAATGTGTTTTTATGATATTTACACATATGAAATCAATAAATTAATTTATAGTCAAAATAGTAATACAATTTTACAAATTAGAGAATAAATATATGGAAAAAACAATCATATTGTGCAATATAATTATTCTTAATCTAATACTCTATGCATTGTCAAAATGTAAATTACATATATATAATTATTTAATTATCAATAAAATTTATTATATGCAATTGGATTTACTAATTGAGTGCATGCATAGTTTCTAAAATTTGTAAATTTTCTAACATAATTATTTTATAAAATAATATTTCATAGATTACTAATATATTGATTTTTTAGATATTTTAAATATTTTTTTTGACAATTAAATTTTTTTGGCAAAGGTGGCTGTCAAATTCCAGGCCTACCTAAGACGAGCTAGGGTGAGACTAGTCCCCTATTATGCAACATTCGATGTCTCCCTTATATTTCATTGTCTTGTTTTCCAACTATACAACATTCGATGTCTCCCCTATATTTCATTGTCTTGTTTTCCAACTATGCAACATTCGATGTCTCCCCTTTCATTCTTTTGACTATTTTATTTTGTCCCCTTTTTGAGAATATTTCTTACTTCATGTATCCATGCTTTCTTTCTCCTTTGAATTTTAATATTTCTTCATATTTTTTTTAGCTTTTATAGACTATCTATGCCCTCTATTTCACCAAATCATTTTATATGAATGTACTCTGATAAGTATCTTATGATATTTTAATTATATTTATAATATAATTTCATGTTTAGAATAATTATTTAAAAAATATATTTATCATGGTTGCATTTCAATATTATTCACTTATATCAATTCTTAATAAATCACTATTGATATATAAAATTATAGTTTATATCTAATTTAAAATAAGTTAATATTTATTGTCCTTCAATTTGATACATCTATATATTTATCATCTACTTAATTTGTTCTCAATCAATTTATTATTGAAGTAATCATTTTTTTTTAATATTAAAGATATATTGTCAAATGACATCATATTACACTATAAATTTTGACTCAACTAACTACAAAACATAGCTTACAAATGTCAAGTAATATAAGTCTATAATGTTGATTAAATTCATTCACCAAGTGTAGGACTTCTAGTACTAAATTTAGCATTGCCACTAATTTAGGGTTAAATTGGGTTCAACACAAATTGCACAATGCATATGCAACAAGGAAAACTAACAATCAAGATGTTTGTCTTTTCAAAATTTAAAAACTAAATAGTGTTGATATGTCACTAGACTAATCATAAAATTATCGCAAATTCAATTATCAATGAAACTCCTTCTTGGGAAAGGTAATAATATTGACATAATGTATATGATAATAATAACATCAACAACATTTCCCCTCTAGCTACTAGAAGAAGGTAATCACAACATATAAAACATCCTAGATATACTCTTTCTCCATAAAGCATGTTACTATGAGATCAAATGTACTAATTAATACAAGATAGGTTCAATATCCCAAACTATAATGTAGGAGTATAGGAGCCAAAAAATTAATCTCAGTAATTACCACAAGGGTTATGAAGGGTAAATCCAACAAATATTAGATAAGAGATACTAAAGTCCCTTCATTAATAAATAGGAAATATTGTCTATGGTCCCCTCCTTAAGGGTCCCTTCATGTATAAGCTCGGTTTATTTTATTTAACTTCCATTTAAAATTTTCTATTCACATACACTTTGATTTGTATGTAAATGTTCCTAAAATCGAATTTATTTACTTAAACCAATTTATGATATGACCATTAAAATTCATTATCTTTCAATTAACTATTTATGACATTCAAATAATTTTGCATTAAAAGCATTATCACATGGTTTAAAATTATACCCTCCTATTCAATATATCGTCGACATCTAAATGTCAAAGATCCTTAGATGCCTTATAGAGAGTTGATGGGGTGGCCTTACAATATAATTCATAGGGTCATTATCTAGTAGTTTCTTTGTAGACAATTCATAAGACAAATTCCAGAGAGCATCATAGATCAAGTTCATAGGCATAGATTGATTCACAATTGTGAATGAAACCCAAAATCATGAAAGTGATCTATCATATAACATGGAAGAATATTCAAGTTCTCATCCATACACACTTAGCTATCTAACATATTTCCAAATTCCAAGAACTTCATTACCCATGACTAATTATCACTCAATCTTTAATCATTTATTTATATATTCTCTTCTTATTTATTAATATTTATGATGTAATCATATTTATTAACTAATATTGTTTGTTCTAATGCTCTCCACTTCACTCCATCTAAACCCCTATTTTCATCCTTAAATTAATTTATACTTAATTCCACTACACATCATTTTCCTCTTCATCATCTTCCTTTTCATCATCATTTTACTATAAATAGTTATAATAGGATGGTAACACATGTAACTCAAGGACTTTGCTTTAAATTGAAATCTTTTACAAGGAAAAAATATCTTTTCCCCTCCATCAATTTAGTATAGATAGAAGAGAATGTTAACACATGTAACTCAAGGACTTTGCTTTAAATTCCTTTTCCTCTCCATCAATTTAGTATAGATAGAAGAGGATGTTAACACATGTAACACAAGGACCTTGCTTTAAATTGCAATCTTTTACACGAAAGGATTTCCTAATGTTAGTAATATCTTATAATAATAAATCTATAATAATTGCCTTGAAATTGTATTCTACTTTAACAAGCTTTTCAAAACATATGCCAGGTTTTTAGAACAAACGCAACAATCTTCCATATAATAGGGAACCAAGGCAACTAGGAAGCGCCAGCTTGAAGCATGCTATAAAAGGATGCAAAACACACCTCGCATGAAAACGAAACCAATATTTTGGGAAAACAAAAGCTGGATGCGTATTCTCAATGCAGGGATGAGCTGGTTAGCTGAAGATATCCCAAATTTTACGGCAGCGTATATTGAGAGAGTGATAGACTGGAAGTTCATTGCTATATGCCTTGCATTCCATGTGAATGGAGATAAGGGCATTACCGCATAAATCCCTGATGACCAGGATACCCACTCTGCGCAACAAACCTTACCAGCCATATAAGTTACTGACATTTTTCATTTGGATGTAATTCTTGAATCACCAAGAATTAACCCAATAACTCTGTCTCTCCCCTCAAGGGGAGATATATCAAAATCCAGAGACACTAGTTGTTAGAGACCATTATGATAATGGAGGGAATGGGCTTTAAGGTACTGCTGATTCTCCAGTTAATCTGCATGTCCTCGGCGGTAATGGATTCTTATTCCATGCTGTTAAACGATTCTGCAATGTATAGTAGCAGCGAAAAGGTGGGATTGGGATTCAGGGTACATCTGACTCGTAGAGACAGTCACTTGGGTTTCCCAGATCGATTCCGATCTGCAGTTGAGCGAAGCCACAGACGAATTGGAAACCTGACATCGGGCATCCGAACGCCGGTGCATGTGGGAGACGGGGAGTTTCTGATGACGGTTGCGGTGGGAACACCGGCTTTGCAGATTAAGGCCATCGTGGACACGGGCAGTGATCTGATATGGACTCAGTGCAAGCCGTGCAGGCCCTGCATGAAGCAGAGACCGCCGCTCTTCGATCCCAAGAAATCCATCACATATAAACGCCTCCCCTGCACCCACCGGCTCTGCCAGGCGCTGGATCCTCTGACATTCCGCTGTGGGAGAAGCTGCCAGTACAGTTATTTCTACGCAGATTCAGCTTCTACGAAGGGTGTTCTTGCCTACGAAACGTTCACCATTGGGAGGAGTGCAAAGGTCCGGGATATTGTATTCGGGTGCGGTCATAAGAACGCGGGCAAATATCATGGCCATAGCGGGCTTGTTGGATTGGGAAGGGGCCCTCTGTCACTACTTTCCCAGTTGGGTGCCAAGATCTCCTACAAATTTTCCTATTGCCTACTGCCCATTACTTCTCCACATTCCAAAACTAGCCCTCTGTTCTTTGGGCACGCCGCAGACTTCAGGGGAGGTCATACTCTGAGTTTTGTACAGAACAAGTGGAACCGGTCGCTGTGGTACATTCCCATGACCGGCGTAACCGTCGCCGGTAAGGCCGTGCCGGTTCCGTTGAGGGCCTTTCGGGTGAAACGTGCAGGCACGGGTGGCGTGATCATTGACAGTGGGACAACCTTTTCGTACTTTGTTAGGTCTGTTTACAAGCCATTGCGGAAAGCCATAAAGAAGGCCTTGGGATTGAAGCCTGTAAGAGATGCACTTGTGCCCCTGGATTTGTGCTACAGGAGGCCTGCACGGTGGCCCTCAGTTACTTTCCATTTCGAGGGAGGCATAGACATGGACCTTCCTGCCGGGAACTATTTTATTGAGGCAGGTCCCAATCTGTGGTGCCTCGCCTTTGCTCCCAGTGATACTTTTTCTGTGTTGGGTAATTTGGTGCAGCAGAACTTCCATTTTCGTTTTGACCATGCCAGGAATGAACTCTCCTTCAAGCCGGAGAATTGTGGCTCTTTGTAACGCTATCATCACTAGATGGTACCTTGATCTCTGCTAATTCATGTCTTCAATGCAAATATCAATACAAGGTTTGATTTTCATCACAGAGAAGTCTGTATTAGAACCTAAGGTGGTCAAACATTGTATTCTTAGACAGCTAACGAGAATTCCTTTTTTCAACCTGGTTGTCATAGAATATGCTACCGCAGGTTATTGTAAATCTCTAAGGATAACCTGCAAATTTAGGCTCGCATCTTTGAGCGAAATCTTGGGTTACATAGAAGCTTCTTTTCTATCATGATATCAACATCAATGAAGGTAATTATTATACTTCTTGTGTGATTTGCTTGCTTAAATCATCCTTAATCTAGTAGCGTACATATTTTTGAAGGTTGATAGTGAGAAATTCTTATAAAATGTCTCGTAATGAGAATGCATTACAATGGTGGGACTACAAATATTTCATGTCTTTATGTTATTGTTAGTATTGTTAAAATGTTATTGTTAGTATTGTTAAAAGTGAGCAATGTGTTCTTTTTCTCATTTGAACTGATCTAATGAAATCCATAAGAATCTAACAGTCCATAATGAATGAAACTAATTTCTTAACCATTCTCAAGCATGATAGGTCCATTAACTTTTTTTTATAATTACAAATCATTTTAAATAAGGTTTAAGTTATTTGTTAGGTCATTTAATGTTCAACAAATTCTCCCCCATCAAAATAATAATATTTAGTTATACATAGACCAATTAAGCAGAATTTTCTTAGACTATTTGAGGTGCAATCCAATACAACACATATAACCAATCCTACATAGATTGCAAAAAGTCACTGAATTTTGATGGTTGACTATTAAATCCTACATAGATTGCAAAAAGTCACTGAATTTTGATGGTTGACTATTATTTGTTTGTTAAGTTCATTTTCTATTTTATAATTTTATAAAATTCTTTTCAAAAGATATTTTGACTTAAATTTATGTTTCAAAATTGCATTTTCTAATTTGAAAACAAAATCTTCATACATTGAAATTAAGTTTTACTTAAACAATGTAGTTGAAAGTAAGTAAATTATTTATATATATATATATAATTTTTTTCTTTCTCTAAAATATAAATGAATATTTGATATCTTTTCATTTTTATTTTTTTATTTTTTTAAATCTATTTTTTACAATTCATATAGGAAATAATAGCTCAACCAGTAAAAATAACTTTTTAAAATTTGTAGAAGGAATTTTTTCTAGTTATATAAAATTTAAATTAATTTAACCAAAAAAATTAATGGAAGAAAATAATGGAAGGTAGATTTAAAATAAACTCATCCATTTTTTTAATCTACAAAGAAATCAAATAAAATCCTTTCATTGTCACCATCCAAGTTAAGAGTTTGACTTCAATAATCTATCAACTTCATTGTTTAATCAATCTACATCTAAACTTAATAGATTTTTCTTAGCTAGAAATAACTATAAAGTACTTGTTCTTGATAAATGCTAACCATAGTGAGGGACGCCCTAGGAGTGTAGGATTTGAATTATCAACCTCTAACTACTAATATTTATATACATATTATTTGTTTTTAAAAAAAAATAATAATTTATAGGTAATGGTAAAGGATGAGTAGATTGGATGTTATATGAAGGATTGAGTTTTGCACAATGTAGATTAGCATGCTACCATTTAATAATTTTATAAAATTAGATTTGTTATTTTATATAACTTACATTTATTATTTTTTAGATTTAGATTATTATTTTATGTATGTCTACAAGATTGAGCATTTTAACGGTGCTGCCACAATAGTGGTTTACAATTTAAGCCTTGAAAATTTCCATTTAAATAATTTCAATTGAAGAGGGCTTGATCAAACTATCTTAAATCAAACCCCCTTGGATAGAACCCCGCTAGTTTTAAACCATACCTATAACAAAGTCTCCTTTACACCTATCAAAATGATGATAAAAAATGAATTTTGATTTACCTTTTGGGGGATCAAATGAATTCATTTAAAATTTGTTTTTTGCAAGTATGTAGTCCTTATTATAAGCTTCCCAAAAAGTATAATTTTAAATAAATTTAATTTGATTATTATATTTATTTTTTATTTCTCGTGAATGTAGGATTTTCACCGAAAATCAAGCTCTTTGTTCTGCACATGTGGAAAAATAGCATATTATTTAAAAAAAAAATTAAAAATATTAGTGCACTAGATATTGAAGTCCTTGATCCAACAAAGAAAAAAAAATTAATTTTGATACATGCAAAAAAAGTTACGCGTTATACGGTTGCGCTATGTCTGAATTATAATTGGTTTGAATTCGAAACTTGATTAAAGAAAAAATATTCAATAAAAAACTATCTAACCAAGTGGAAGCACTAGATATTAGAGTTGTAAATCTAAATTCGAAAGTATTAGAATTTTATCCTTCATGGAAAAAAAGTTATGCGTTATACGGTGAGCGTCACTTTTTAAAAATGTTGTTTTCTGAAAAAAACTAGTTTTCGAGGGAGATGGAAAAAGAAGTGCAATCTGATTCCAAAAATTTTGAAAAAAATATATTTAGAATCTATAGACAAAATTCCACGAAACTCTAGTTTGCATCATCTTCAAATTCCTCATGGTTTAGCTACTATAGGTGCCCGAAAGTGAAGATTTAGTTAAAAAAAAATATTCCAGTGTCCAGTTTGGCCAAAAATTGTAAACCACTATTGTGGGATCACCGTTAAATAAAAAATTATTATAACATTAGTATTCTTAATAGATCATAATATCATTTAAATATATAAGCTCGTTAAAAGATTAATATCTTTTCCTATTTTTGTATTCTCAAAGGTTACACTATTAATGTCATCTTATTGATGTGATCTAATGTAACTTATTTTTTTGGTAGCTTTTAGCCTAAGTTTAATAATATAATAAAAATATTATCGAACACATTAATAATTTAATTATGTGTTCAACAATCTTAACTCACAATTAAATAATTACCTTACATTATATTTAATATGACTTAATGTAGTCATGGTCAAAGGATCTAAAGAAGGATAGTCTAGAACCCATGCAAACAACTATAAAAACACACATAACTAGAAGAGTTATAAAAATTTGAAAGGAAAGCAAAGTGTGGAATACACCTTCCTAATACTAATCTTTAGGAGAGAGATACATCATTTTCTTTAAAACTTGCAATTGCAGAACACAAAGATGCACATACATGAATAACATAATAGAAAATAAAGAATGAACATAGGATTTATGTGGGAAAACCCTCTCGAGAAAAAACCCACACACCAAAGTAGAGACCTCTTGTATTATAGTCAAACGTAAATTACATGCAAGTCATAGAGCTATGCTCTTTTAGGTGTTGATTCATAGAATGAATCCAACAACATTTCCTTACAATTGCTTTGATGATCATACACCTACACAATGCACTATTGCATTACATACAAACTTCACAAGAATAATAGGAGAATAGTCACTCCAACTTCCATACCAAATCGAACAGTTATCGTCACTTCTATGAAGTTCTACCGAAATGTCGAAGAGACATGAAATCATGTCTCTTTGAATCCTCACTATCACCCCAATACACATCATTTCATCCTATCGGGATGTCGAAGGGACCATGTAGCAACTCCTTTCGATATGGTGATGTCTCACTGATGAAGTCTCATCAGAATGTTGAAGAGACATTAAAACACCTCCTCCCGATATAAGGAGATGCTAATGAATCCTAAAACCTTGATCAGGTGGTCCCCACCACCTACATGTCATCCAAGTCATCATTGTACATCAAACATTATCCTTCACATAGTTCAATCCCACCTTATCGACATGTCAAAGGGACCATCGTCTATGTCTTGACGAAATCCATCATTCCCTCTGATGAAGAGGCCCAACCTTCCATCGAGATATCAAAGAGACAAGACTCAAGGTCCCATCAATACCCACCTGTCTCCTAAAAAAATTTCCTTCTATTCATCGGAATGTCAAAGGTACTACCAAGTGACTGCCTCTGACAACGACTTATCCCTCCAACAAAATACTTCTTGTAGTTCATCGATATGTTGAAGGGACTGCTCATTCAGTCCCATCGACATTCACTTGTCTCGTCAATGAAGCTTCAGTCGATGCAAACTCCAAACATACCAAGCGATAAGCTAAGTGCTTATCGAGATTTCGAGTAGACTCATCTCTAAGTCTTGTCATCATTTGATTATCAACCTGACGAAGCACTTAATACCAACTTGTGGAGAGCTTATCAAGATGTCGAGGAGACTAGGAATTTCATCTCGCTGAAACTCAATTGTCATCCTAATGAACCTGAAGCCTAAAGCCTATTATGCCAACAAGTTTGAGACACCCTTTCTAAACATTCTCCCACTTGACAAAGAACTTACTGGCTCCTTCCAATGCTTGAATTCATTGAATATTCTAGGCCCCATGGCCCATTGAACTGACAGACCATTTGAACTTATACGTGCTCACAAGATTCATCAATTCATCCATAACATTTTCTAGAGTATCATTTTTTTCCAGACTAACCTTTTCATCCTCAACCATATCATGAACAAAGTGGTATTGTACGTTATTATGTTTCATCCTGGCATGGAAGGTTGGATTTTTCACCAAACAAATGGAACTCTAACTATCACAAAAAATAACAATCTACCCTACATTGAAACCAACATCTGAACACAATTTTCTAATCCAAATGGCTTCCTTGCTAGCGTGAGCTGTCGCCATGTACTCAACCTTAGTAGTGGATAAAGTGACTATAGCCTAATTTTTTCTCATCTAGCTAACTGCACCACCAAACAACGTGAATGCATATCCACTGGTGGATCTTTTGCTATTAATGTCCCCTTCCCAATTAGAATCCACATATCCATGGGTGGATCTTCTACTATTAATGTCCCTTGCCCAATCAGAATCCACATATCCACGAATTCTAACTGAACTCTAAGATCCAGTAAAGTAACCATGATAACATAAGGCATACTCAGAAGTACCCTTCAAATACCTGAAAACTCTCTTCACAACATCCTAATGCGGCCTTCCTAGATTAGCCATAAACCGACTAAGCACTCCCACTGCTTGGGCAATGTCTGGCCTGGCATGTATCATTGCATACATTAAACTACCAACTACACTTGCATAAGGCACCTTGGTCATGTCCTCCATCTCAATAGGAGATTTTGGACAATCTTCAACAAAAAGTTCCATTCCCTACAACACTAGAACAACTGACTGCTTGCAAGTGACAACAAAAATTTGATAGACATCAGCTTAGCTACAGGAGAAAAAAAATATCTGTAATCAATCCCCTCCACCTGGGAATATCCTTTCGCGACCAACCTTGCTTTATGCTTCTCAACACTACCATCAAGACCTATCTTCTTCTTGAACACCCATTTACATCCAACAAGATTTCAATCTTCAGAAAAAGGTACTAGATCCTATGTTTCATTCTTCTTCAATGATGCCATTTCTTCATTCATGGCTTCCAACCAAGAATTTGAATTAGACATACCCATAGCCTCTCTAACAGTCCTAGGCTCATCAGTGTTAGCAATCAAAGCATAGGCACAACTAGAATCTAACATAAAATATCCAAACCTTTCAGGTTGCCATTTAGCATGTGTAGACCTCCTTAGAAGTTGAGGCTAAGGTTTTTCATCTTGTTTGAAACTTTCAGAGCTTCTTGAGCTCTCCTCACTAACAGGTCCACCAGGAGTACGTAATTCATCCTTATCTAGTGTAAGAGGAATTTCAACTAGACCTCCTTCTTTTCTGCTTCTTTCACCTTTGGCTACAAATGAATTGTAGAAGGTTTTAGCTCATGGAAGATCACATTATTTCTATATAACACATTCTCTATAATTGGGTTCCAAATCTTGTACCCTTTCATGCCAATTCCATAACTGATGGAGATACACTTCATTGTTTTGTTCTCCAATTTAGATATCTTTTCACTGGGCACATATGCATACGCCCCACAACTAAAGACTCTAATGTGTCTCAACGAGGACTTCTTACTAGACCACACTTCCATAGGTGTCTTGTCCATGAGCATTGAAGTGGGAGATCTTTTAATCAAATAGCATGTTGTAGCTACAGCCTCATCCCAAAAATTTTGTTTCAGACCAACACTGCTCAACATACTTCTCGCCCTTTTCATCAACGTTCTATTCATCCTTTCTACAACTCCATTTTAATATGGAGTGTAAGGTTTTATTTTATGCCTTTTAATTCTATGGTCCTTGCAAATTTTTTTGAATTTTGTTGAACAAAGCTCACCACCATTATCTGTCCTCAAACACTTAGTCTTTTTACCAATTTGATTTTCAACCAAGGTTTTAAATTCCTTAAACTGGCTGAACTTTAATTTTACTTCTGAGAAAATAAACAAATTTCCTTCTTGAATAATCATCTATGAATGAAACAAAATACACATAATTCAATAACAAAGGAACATTAACTGGACCAAACACATCAACATGAATATAATTTAGAATTTAAAAATATTTATGGGGAGGGTGAAGCCACAATAGTGGTTTACAATTTGATGGAGGGAGGAAAACTAAGAAAAAACAACCCCATGGCAAAAAAATTGGTTTTAGGGGTTCGAATGAACCTACAAGTTCAATCGAACCCGAAAGGGGTTCGCCCGAGCTAGGGTTCGAGCGAACCCATTAATTATTGGGCCCACATTTCCTGCCCAAAATAACAAAAGGAAATGCATATTGAGGGTGGTTCGCTCGAACCCCTAGGGGTTCGTACGAACCCCCCTTATTCCTCATTCTCCCCCTGAAACACAAAAAAAAACCTATTTTTTTACGCTTCGAAGCTCAAGTTGAGGATGAAAATGGAGGAATCTTCACAAACCCAACTGGAATTAGGTAGTCCTTGGAACGATCTATCCAATGAATATGATTTTAATATGTTTTGGTTTTATTATGCATTTGTTTTTTTAGTTTTATTAAACATAGGTTGTTCTTTGAAAATGAAGGTCTTTGTTCTGCACATGTGGAAAAATAACAGATTATCAAAAAAAAAAAAAAAATATGAGTGCACCAGATATTGAAGTCCTTGATCCAACAAAAAAAAAAAATGAATCTTGATATATACAAAAAGAGTTACACATTATATAGTCGCGCTATATCTGAATTGTAATTGGTTTGACTTCGAAACTTGATTAAAGAAAAAATATTCAATAAAAAACTATCTAACCAAGTGGAAGCACTAGATATCAGAGTTAAAAATCTAAATTCGAAAGAATTAGAATTTTATTCTTCATGGAAAAAAAGTTATGCATTATACGGTGTGCGTCACTTTTTAAAAATGTTGTTTTCTGAAAAAAAAACTAGTTTTCGTGGGAGATGGAAAAAGAAGTGCAATCTTATTCTAAATTTTTTGAAAAAAATAGTTTTAGAATCTACAGACAAAATGTGATGAGACTCTAGTTTGCATCATCTTCAAATTCCTCATGGTTTAGCCACTATAGGTGCCCGAATGTGAAGATTTAGTTAAAAATAATAATTTCAGTGTCCAGTTTGGCCAAAAATTGTAAACCACTATTTTGGGATCACCCAGGACTAGAATAAAATGAAAAATGGTGTTTCTTTCCATATATACAATGTTCTAAAAAATAAAACTCAAGATTACAATCATCAAGCCCCTCAAAAATCCTTTTTCACCAGTGTGGCAGAGCCTTTGATGCCACAACATTGTTTTCTCTACTGGGAGCTTCATCTCCAAAGAGTTTGCACCCTCAAGAACAACACCTCCTTTCTCTACATGATCAAATTTACTTGACTTTGCAAAAGCACTATTACACTGTACTGTAGATGTATCTAGCTTATATAGAGTGTCAATTCATGCACCCTTAGCCAACACCATAGAGCCTCTAGTGATTTTACAAACACCATTCAAAAAAGAGACTTGCACACCAACATCATTCAACTTACTTATAGAAAGTAAATTTCAAGCCAGACCTAGCATATGCATCACATCATCAATTGCCTTCACTCTTGCATTAGGAAACTGAATTCTTGTTGGCATGTGGCGACTGATCATGAAAATACTATACACTCGTAATGTATCAATAGGGTTTGAGGCATCACCCCAAATTTTTCTTTTCATTGACACGTCAAGGTTTTTTCCCACTGACACATCAAGGTTTTCCCGTTAACACATCAAATGAAAAATGACCTTGTAAAACACTAATTCTAGAAGGTTCCAAAAATCTTGTTGTAAGCAATTGGGATATATGTTGCGGCATAGTGTTCATGAGATTGTAATATATTTTGTATTGGATAATAAAACCATTGGATGGTTGAGTTTCTATAGATGTAGCCCATATTGGGTGAACCATGTTAAATTTTGTGTTGATATCTTTTTGGTTATTCTTCATTGCTATTTCTAGGTTATTTAATCTACATATAATTGTTAATGTTTATTGCTCCAATCGCACGAACAAATCAAATGTCGGCTCGTGATCAGTGGTAAAACTCGTTAAATCGAGATATCGGCGCGTCAGGATCAAGATTCTATCGATAAAATCCGGTCAGAAATCGGCGTCATGCGGATCATCAGCGTCGGAGGTCGATCAGATCGTCGTCTCCAGCCAGATCGATCCATCAGTCGATCGACAGATCAGAATCAGATCGGATCTTTCAATCGATCGGATCGGTCAGATCAAATCCGATCAATCGAGATCAGTTCCTCGTCTGGTAATGATTGTAAGTGTAGTGTTAAAAAATGTTGTTCATGACATTTTCACACTTTTTTGGGTCCTCCTTATTAAATTGGACTTAATGTAACTGCCTTGATTTAATGTTGTAATGTGTTCAACACATTCACATTAGGTCTTGGGCCCTTGTAAAATAAATTAACTTAATTGTACCTTATTTAAGGTGTTATAAAGTGTTGTACCACACTTTCACACTAATCTAGGGTTTCATTAATTAATTGGGCTTCTTTATATGCTTTAATTGGACTTATTTTGCATCCACAAGCCTTAATTAATGCATCTTTCTAAGGATAATCCTGACATAAACAAATACCCAATCATAATTCATGTCTTTTTTGGATTTTATGGCCCATATTTAATGATTTTCCCAAGACTCATATGCCACCTTGGGTGTATGAGTCCCACCTAAGTTTTGGGGCCTCAATCCTGATTTCACATGAATCTAAGCATTTCTTGAAAAATGTGCCCCATAGCCTAGCCTAATGGAACTCATACGCCACTCCTGGCATATGAGTCTTTTGTGGCTTAAAATTAAATTAAATTCAAATTATTGGTGTGATTTTATTCTACTAGATCTTATGCCAGCTTGTAGTGTTGTAATTTTAGGAAATTTGGCATAAACAAGTATAAATACAAGGTTATTTCACTCATTTTCACCTATCAAGTTTACAAGTGACCTAAGACTTTCATGAGAGCATTCCTAATAGAAAATTAGAGTTCAAAAGAGCATTCAAGAGTTTACAAGAGCATTCAAGAGTTGATTATCAAGCGTTTTGAAGCATTATTCAAGTATCAAGCATCATGTCAAAGTCATCATGCATCATCTTTGTTTTTGAGCTAACATTTGTGATGTAGGGTTTCATTATTCAAGCAAACATTCAATTCAAGATCAACAACATTCAAGCAAGAATCAAGATCTACATCCATTGGAGTCATTTCATACATGTTTGCAGCACTTTATTGCTAGGGTTTGGTGAGTTTCGACATTACATTTTGTTCATTCATCATTCCTCCTTTCCATTTGACTTAATTACAAGGCTTGACCAAGGAAAACCCCTTTCCACTAACAAAACACAATTTTTCCCTCTCTTTAGTGTGTGATTTCCAAACCTAGGTTGAAGACATATTGAAGAGAAAGATTGGAGAAAATTTGTCAAGTGTTCAAAGCTATCAAAGTTGTCACATCATCTACAAGATCATTGAAAGACCTCTACAGAGCAGAATTCAACTATTCGGGTCCATAAACTAAGTTGAGAAGGCAAAGAAGGGATTGAAGAGAAGATTTAGATCTTGATTTCTTAGAAAAGAAAAATTGGACTGATACGCCACTTCTGGCATATGAGTCCCAGTACAGTCAAATTTGTAGTTTTCAGGAGTTCCAAACTTTCCTTTGCTAGATTTTTGTTCCTACCTAGAAACTCCAATTTGGGACTAAATCACCCAGCACGGCATATGAGTCCTATTCTATATTAATTTTAGTATTTTTAGCATTTCACATCTTCATTCAAGCTCCTATAGGTTTCTAGGTGCACATCTCTGGTTTCTCGGCTTTCTATTTTGTTTTGCATTCATTTCTAGGTCATTTAGGGAAGGCTTTCATATCATTAGTCTTTGTCATTAGATCTTTCATATCATTTGTCTTTCCAAGCCCTAGCTTGGTGGTGAACCCCTCTTTAGTCTCTAATAAGACCCTAGGATACCCTACAGCAAGATCTCTTTCTCCTACTTCATCCTTGGATTGAGATCTCTAGGGTTTCCTTGAATGAGAGTGTAGAAGATTGTTGTTCTATGTCCTAAACCATAGTCAATGATAATTTTTCACCTTTCAATAAGTAACTCTATCTCTAGTTCAAATACATTGAAATTTTATGATGTTGTTGGTGTTATCCTTAGTGAGGAAATGCGACAGAAAAGCACAGGTGAGAGTTCAACATTGGGTAATGCTTTGACTGTGGAGAACAAGGGAAGAATAAAAGAGAGGAAAAAGCCCAACAAATCATGGGAAGTCACAAGGGAAGTCAAAGAAAGGAAAATCTAAATTGAGAGGAAGAATGGATTACTAGCACTGTGGAAAGCCAAGACACTTGAAGAAGGATTATTGGTCTCGAAAGGGAAAACAAGGAGACAGACAACATGATGATAGTAAGGAAGCTAATGTTGCAAGTGATAAATTGCAGGATGCTTTAATTTTGTGTTTAAATAATGCTAATGATTCCTGGGTAATAGATTCAGGGGCTTCATTTCATGCCACACACCATATGTAGGAAATATTTTGTAGATTATGTTCAAGGTGATTTTGGATAGGTATATTTAGGTGATGATGAACCCTATTAGATTGTTAGAAAAGGAAAGACAAAAATCAAGTTGTAGAATGGAAATGAATGCTTGCTATAGGAGGTAAGGCATGTTCAAAATTTGAGAAGGAATTTAATTTCTATAGGACAACTAGGTAGTGAAAGCTACATAGTTACCTTTTTAGAAAAAATTTGGAAGGTCACTAAAGGTGCATTAGTAGTAGCTAAAGCTGAAAAGGCAGGAACATTGTATTTGTGTACTGGTAATACTTATTCTACCTTAGCTGCTACAGAAACAGTTGCTACTGAGATAGTTATAGCACTTGATACAGGGATAAAAATAAAATTGTGGCACCATAGACTTGGGCACATGAGTGAGAAAGGGATGAAGATCCTCCACTCTAGAAAGTTGCTACCAATTCTGAAGAAAATTGACTTGGAGTTCTGTGAAAATTATGTTTATGGAAAACAAAATAGAGTATGATTTCTCAAAGTTGGGAAATAGAAGAAGAGTGAGAAATTAGAGCTTGTGCATTCATATGTATGGGGACAAGCTCAGGTATCTTCTCTTGGTGGCTCTTGCTATTATGTTACTTTTATAGATGATGCAAGTAGGAAAACATGGGTGTATTTCCTAAAACAAAAATCAGAAGTATTTGAAACATTTTAAAAGTGGCAAGCTTTGGTTGAGAATGGGATAGGAAAAAAGTTGAAGTGTCTCAGATCTAATAATGGAGGCAATTATTGCAGCAGCGAATTTGAAAATTACTATTCATATGTATGGAATACATGGGCAGAAAATGGTTCCTAGAACCCCGCAAGAAAATGGTGTGTCTAAGAGGATGAATAGGACCATTATGGAGCATGCAAGGAGCATGAGATTGCATTATGGACTACCCTTATAGTTTTGGGAAGATGTTATACATATTTCTATTTATTTAATAAATAGGGGACCTTCAAATCCTTTGAATGGTGGCATTCCAAAGGAGGCATGTAAGGGTAAAAAGGTAAACTATTCATTTCCAAAAACTTTTGGTTGTGAAGCTTTTGTCCATGTTGATATTGAAAATAGAACCAAGCTTGAGGCTAAGTCTAAAAAAGTATCTTCATATGATATGGAGTAGATGAATTTGGTTATCGGATATGGGTTATGAAAATCATAAAATAATTAGGAGTAGAGATGTTATATTCAATGAGAAGGTCATGAATAAGGATTAGCTATAGGAAAAGAAGCATGAACAGGCCAAAAAGGAATATGTGGTGTTGGATGAGATTCCAAAAAATAAAATGCTAGTGGTACCTGATGCTCAACAACAAGTTATCCCACAAACTCCCGCAAGTGTTAGATGTTCTACAAGGATAACTAGACCTATAGAAATATTAAATCTCCATCATTATATACTATATTATTAATTGATTCTAGTGAACTTGAGGGTTATGAAGAAGCAATGCAAGTAGATACCAAAAAGTAGTGGAAGCTAGGCATGAAAGAGGAAATGGATTCCTTGCTACAGAATTAGACTTGGGACTTGGTCCAATTGCTTCTAGGAAAAAGAGAATTTCCAAATAAATGGGTTTATAGGTTGAAGGAAGAAGATGGATGCAAGAAAATATATAAGTCTAGACTCATGGTAAAAGATTTTGCACAGAAAAAAGGTATAGATTTTGATGAAATATTTTCTCCAGTTGTAAGGATGACTTCTATTAGAACTATTCTAAGTCTTGTGGCTATGGAAGAATTGCATCTTGAATAGCTAGATGTGAAAACAACATTTCTCCATTAGGATTTGGAAGAGGAAATATGCATGCAACAACCACAGGGATATGAGGTCAAGGGTAAGGAGGAATTTGTGTGCAGTTTAAAGAAGAGTTCGTATGGATTGAAGCAAGCACCTCAGTAATGGTATTTGAAATTTGATAGTTTTATGGCTGAACAAGGTTACAAAAATGTCATTCTGATTATTGTGTTTATTTTAAGAAATTAGGTAATGATAGCTATATTATCATATTGCTTTATGTTGATGGCATGCTTGTTGTTGGGTCTAACATGCATCATATTAATGAAATTAAGTAGAAATTAGAAAATTTATTTGCTATGAAGGATTTGGGTGCAGCAAAATAAATCATTGGTATGAGGATCACAGAGGATAGGACAAACAAAAAACTATTTTTTTCTCAAAGTGAGTATGTAGGGAAGGTGTTGAAAAATTTTAACATGCAGAATGAAAAAGTAGTTAGTACACATTTTCCTAGTCATTTTAAGTTGACTAAGGAGATGTTTCCAAAGACACAAGAGGAGGAAGAAAAAATGTCTAAAATACCATATACATCAGTAGTTGGTAGCTTGATGTATGCAATGGTATGCACAAGGCTAGATATTGCACATGTAGTGGGAGTTATGAGCAGGTATATGAGCAATCTAGGAATGGAACATTGAAATGCAGTAAAATGGGTTTTCCAATATTTGAGAAGTACTACTTCAAAGAAACTATGTTTTGGAGGAAAAAATTATGCTCTAAAAGGATATGTTGACTCTAATCTGGCAGGTGATATTGATAGTAGGAGGAGTACTACAAGGTATTTTTTTACTGTAGGAGGTATTGTAGTCAGTTGGATTTCAAGGCTACAAAAGGTTGTGCTTTCAACCACTAAAGTTGAGTATGTTGCTGCTACGAAAGCTAGCAAGGAAATGATTTGGTTACAAAATTTTCTAGAGGAATTGGGACAATGACAATGAGATACCTTTGTACATTGATAGCTAGATTACCATTCATCTTGCTAAGAACTCGGCTCTGCATTCAAAAACTAATCACATATAGCTCATATACCACTTCATTTGGTTAGTTTTGGAGGATAAATAGTTGAAGCTGGAGAAAGTTCACACAAGTGAGAATCCTGTAGATATGTTGACAAAGGCAGTTAAACAAGAGAAACTAATTTCCTCATCAATTTCTGTTGGCCTTCACAAATGATAATGGTGGACATAAGAAACTAGCCAAACCTGTAATCCAGTGGGAGCCACAAGTGCAACAGTGTCATCCAGGATTAGTCTCCAAGTGGGAGATTTTTTGGTGTAGAGCTTGATCAGTCTCCAAGTGATAGATTGTTGGTATGCGGTGACTGATCATGCAAATAATGTACACTCATAATGTATCAATGGGGTTTAGGGCATTGCCCCAATTTTTTTTTTTTTGACACATCAAGGTTTTCCCACTGACACGTCAAGGTTTTTTTTCCTGTTGACACGTTAAGTTTTTCCCATTAACACGTCAAATGAAAAATGACCTTTTAAAACCCTAATTCTAGAAGGTTCCAAAAAGCTTGTTATAAGCGGTTGGGATGTATGTTGCGGCATAGTATTTTTGAGATTCTAATTTGTTTTGCACTAGATAATAAAATCATTAGATGGCTAAGTTTCTCTGGATGTAGCCCATATTAGGTGAACCATGTTAAATTTTGTATTGATCTCTTTTATTTATTCTTCATTATTATTTCTAGGTTATTTAATATGCATATAATTGTTAATGTTTATTGCTCCAATCTACCTGAACCCTAACAATTCTAACTCTTCCACAGCCAACAATCTCTAGGTGATAATAATCACCCAAATACACCCTTCCACTAGCATACTTTTTGTACTTTGAGAACCAACCTCTATGAGAGTTCATGTGAAAGGACACACCTGATTCAATCAACCAAACATCTTCTGATGCCTTAGTCACCAAGGCTGCTATGAGGCCATCTGCATTGCTCTGAGAAGATTCATTTTTCGAAGAACTATTTTTCTTTTTCTTCTTCTTCTCCTCTTTACAATATTTCTAGATGTATCCAGTCTATCCCACAATTCCAACATTTCACCTTGGAATTTTTACTAGGAGACTTTGATCTCCCCTCTAACCTGGATTTAGACTTCTTGTCTTTCTTCTTTCCTTTCTCCTTTGATCTGCCTCAGACAGTAAGGGCCTCCTTGGCCATCTCAAAAGACTTCATTCATATTTCCTTTGACAACAGCAAAGCAACCACATCTTCCATCTTGAAAGTGTTTGTTGTACTCCTAATAGCCATTACTAGGTGATCCCATGTGCCAGGCAACAAGCAAAAAAAGAGCATGCAACAATCATGATCATCTATCTTCACACCAACATACCCCAACTGAGAAATGATCATGTTAAATGCATTCAAATGATCTACAATAGACACTCCTTTCTCCATCTTCAAAGAGTATAAATTCTTTCTTAGGAATTACTTATTTACCAAGGATTTTCCCTAATAAATGTCACCAATTTTCTTCCATGGGAGTTTCACTATCTTCTCTTCATGGACATTCAAGAGAGCCGAATTGGCCAAGCACAATCTAATCAGACCCTTGGATTTTTGGTCCTTTGCATCCCAATCATTCTGCAAGTTTGTTGATGGTTTGTTAGTGGACACTACATCCCATAACTCTCAGTCTACAAACAAGTCTTTCATTTCAAGTTTCCACAACTCAAAATTGCCACCGTTGAACTTCTCAATCTCTAAATTATTCTGGATGTGCTTGCCATCTTACATCTACAATAAGTTTACAATCAGATTTCTCTGCAAAACTCCCACTGAACAAGATCAACACAAAAAACTCGTCTTACCCACAAGGATAACAAAGCTTTCCAAGCTCTAATACCAACTAAAAGGAAATCAATATGCCTTCCTAATACTAATCTTCAGGAGAGAGATACAAATATTTTTTCAAAACTTGCAATTATAGAACATGAAGATGCACATACATGAATGGGTAAGTGCACCAATTTGTGACACAATTTAGGTGTCAAACTGTAAAAATTCACAAAAAGGCATAAATTGGCCATTTGGCGCACGCCAAATTTGGCATACGCCAAATGCCAAAGGTGAATAAAAGAAAAAAAAACACATTTTGAAATGTCATTTCACTTCAACCCATGGTTTGGCTTGGAGGATTTGAGGTCTGCAACTCGCGCTTGCCAAATATCATCCATTATTTGCATCCTTAGCTTGCTATTTTTCATGAGGATTCCGCCAACACGTCAGAGACATCGAAGATTGCGAAGAGGTATGTATTTTTATTCTATTTATTTTGAATTTGATTTAGAATGCAGATTGAAATAGGTTTTTATAATAAAATTTTGTTCTAATTCTCAGGGAATGAAACTCCACCTCCAAACATTGAGAATTCACAGTCACCCCCTCAAGAAGAGCCTCCTATTCAAGAACAACCTGAAACCCCTCCATCAATTCATAGGCATCCTCAAGGAACACAAGAAAATATTCTAAATCAAATTGAAAACAATAAAAGAGGCATTGAAAAATTAACTGGAAGATTAACCGAGCATGCCGAAACCCACCCTTATAGGAGAGGGATTGTTGAATCATTGAAGTAAATTGTATCTCATGTAGGAGAAATGAGCAAGAAAATAATTTTTTGTCAAATAAGAGGCATGGGATGAGACAATATTATGCTAGAGGTTTGTCATATGCAGATGTTAAAAAACAAAAAAATAGCAAAGCCGACTTATGTGCCCAATTTACAAACCTGAAAACCAACGCACCTTTGTCTCATACATGCAAGAGGTTCCCCATCCATTGGTGCCACTATGACTTAATTAAAAATAAATTTTGGGAGTGGTGGTGGATGGTATTTGACCAACCTCCATGCAATAACCATGAGGTACCACAATACTTTTTGAGGAAACTCTATTGTGAGTTTATCCTCAATAAGATGCCAAATTATTTTTACATCTTTTACTTTTAGGGTAGAGGTGGCAGCTCCACACATGATAGACCTACTGCACGACATAATCCACAGTTCGCACCGAGACCCTTGGCTAGACCCATGGTGGAGCATGTCGTTGTTCCTTCAATTGTTAAGGATAGTGTAGAGGTGGACACGCTGGAGTCGATTGGCTCACTCACCCAGACCATTTTACAATGTGTGAGGCCTCTAGTAGAGCCTGGTGTGGAGGAGACGTGTAGGCCCCAAGCTCCACCCCACCATTGTGGTGCTTGTGGTGTAGTTTGCACGTACAATTATCAAAGTGCTCGAGATGCAACTACACAACCTACATCAGTTGTAGAGGAAATGGCTTTCACATATGATTTGTTGAATAATACATTCGACATTGACACTCAGGTAAAATTCAACAAGTTCATTTAATGTTGTTTATTAAATTATATTTTGAAATTTAAGAATAAGTAAATTAGTAGAATTTCGATATGATTAAATTTCAGGGTTGGAGTGTTCATGAGACGAGCCCCATTCCTATAGACCCTTATTCATTCTCGACATTGATTCCACAGGTATGCAACTAGTATTAAAGATATTATTATTGCATTTGAACAGTTGAATGTTATATTTGAATGTTTGTCTCATAACATGCTTTGGATTTCAAACAGTTTCCTGGTGGACCTTCAACCTCCACACCTCACAATTAATTTCCTCAAACAACACTTACATAGGTATGCTTTATTCAATAATGGGTTGTATAAAACAATGTTAGCTGGTTTCATAACTTTGCCATACAAATCTAAAAATTGATGAGAAACACAAGCGGGCGTAATGCGGGGATCATGGTATGCAAAAAAGTGTGATGGAGAGAAAAATACGATGTTTCTAGACTCAAAAGCGAAAATGGTGAGTTGACTTTTTGGGCTGGGGTGACCTAAGAGAGGAAAACTTAGTTTTAGGAATCGGATATCCGATCAAATCGGATATCGATTTGAATCGAGATATTGATTT